>JASDQU010028825.1:13563-23957 GCA_032191745.1 Picea mariana
ATTGCCCTTGTGGTTGTTGGTTTTACTTGATTCCATGGCTTTGACTGACTTGGGTGCACGTGACATAGACTTTGGAGGACGTCCCTGTGATTTGACCTAGGACGTTGTGCACTTTATACAGGACATAGCACGTGTGATGCAGTGTGTTGGGCCACTTGATGACTTGGCTCCCTCCGATATAGGCTCTCACACCTCTTGGACCTTGGACGATGAACATATGAGCTTTTACTTAGAAGATACAGCCATGCCAACACACAAATGGGCAAGAAGCCCACACTTTAGGTGTTGTACCCCGGAGGTTATTAGGCATTGGATGGAGGAAGTTGCAACAAGATGCACCTCCATTCTACCTTGGACACTTGTCTTTTTTCACCTTGGACATTGAGCATATGAATGATGACGTCATGGATTGGGGCTTGCTTGCCATTGAGGCACTACTTTGATGATTTGGGATCTTTGACGATGAGACATGACCTTTGACGAGGAGAGGTCACCTTCCACCACACTTGGGACCCTGATGATGAGACGTGGCCTTTGGAGGCCTCCTACACATTCCTAGAGCATGAAGTCACCCAAATGTGTTGATTTGGAAGGCTTGTTTTGATGTTTTAGCATGATTATCTATTGTTTGAGGCTACTTGAGAGGTCGACCTTGTTACACCCCTAGCCTAGGGGTAACTAAGGAGATCGTGTCTCGAGGCCCACAGGTACTAGACATGGAGTGTCGAGAGTCAAATTGACTAGCAAAGCCCTCAAGGTCCCTCCTATTCATATTGATCACCACTCATCACCAGCAGTGAAGCAGCATCCTCTACATTGGTTTGGATCCTAGAAGACAACAAGTCTTGCTTCATGAGGTAACAAGTCTAGTCTCATGGTAAGTGTCACTTTAATATTTGAAGCATTTGAGCATGTTACAAAGAGTCCTTTCTTGATTATGGAACGTTTTCTTGGAAATTATACATTTTTCCTAATTTCATCTTGGTGGTTGTCATTGTATCCTAGTAAGTTGGTCACCCTCGGGAAAAGCGTTTCTACTGGGTAGTTCCCTGAAGGGTCATCATACCATTCACATTCATACTTACCAATTTTCACACTTCTTCCCCTCTGTCTCCTCATCTTTTGGGTTTTCGGGTTCATTGACCCCGAGAAGGGCTTGTACCTCGTTTCATGGGAAGAAGGGGCTAAAGGCCCAGAGGTATTGTCGCTCGCAAAAGATAAAAGCCATACATTATCCTTCCAGATGCTCTCCCTAAGGTCCTGAGAGCAATAAAGCGCTTCTCCACAAAAAATGGAAATGTAAAAAACAAACACATAATTAATAAATGTCTCGCTTGTTGGGGAAATGCATTTTGCGATGCCTCTTACTTTCCATTGCATATGGCACTCTGTGTGTTTCTAACTTCAAGTGGTGTTGTGGTACTCTTTACTTTCCATTGCACATAGTACTCAATGTTTGGACCATAATAAATTAAAGGCAATAAAATGGCTTGGAAAAATGTTGCATTGCAGACGAAGGGCAGCACACCTTCCACAAAGGCACCCATAAATGAGATAATACGAACCCTTGCATGTCAAGAACCCCATGCCTAGAAGTCTTGCCCCAATCCGCCTCATATTGATTACATGACTTTGATGGGGTCTTGTTGGGAAACATTCCTTGACTTGGGGATTGGCCTACCCAATAGGGCACCTTGACACCCCTCCCATACTTGAATTTGGAAAACTTTATAAGGTCTTTGAGCATTTGTTTAATTTGAAAAGGGGGATTTGATACACATGTTTGGATGGTTCTCTTATTAGATGTGTCTTACTTGGCATGATTCATATGACGTGTGGACCCCTGGAGGGTGTACTTGTTTGCCTTTGCAGGATCTTGCCTGGTGAGAGATATTCGTGAAGGAACTGTGCCACTTGGACCTTCATAGGGGCTTGGAAGCCCATGAGATGGACACTAGACCCCACGTTTGGGGCACCATTGATGATGAGCGTTGCACATGGAAGATGAAGGACGTTTCCTTTATAGGCATCCTAGCATCATTAGAGAATGAGCTTGCACCCTTCTTTATTTGGACGTTGGCCTTTGGAGGCCTAGAGCATCACCCCTCTAAGCCCTTGACGTCATCTTGGGCTAGGGTTTGATGGATCACATGGTGGTTTGATGGGATGAGGCATATGGCATGGATCTTGGCACATGAGAGAGTGACACATGGCCTTTGGAGGCCAAACGACCTCTTCCTAGAGCTTGGACATCTCACTTCTAGCCTTATGTCACCCTCTTAGGGCATGACATCACCCTCTTTAGGGTTTTATTTCACGTAATTTTAATTTTTGTAAAATGAAAAGACAATTTAAGGGGGTCGACCCTTTTCTAATTTTTTGTTGACAACTTAAAGTGGACAAATTGGTTTTCAAGGCCTCATATAAATAGAGGACCTTGACATTTCATTTTATCATCACATTCCTCTCCATTGAGAGAGCACTACTTTTGAAATTTTTGCTATTTTTTGGATATTGGCTCTTTTACCTTATGCACTGTAAGATAGCAGCAATAGGGTTAGTAAGATTAGTCTACGCTAGGGTTAGAAAAGTTAGTAATTGCTCAAAGTATTTGTTTGTTTGAAGTTGTGTTTAAGCCACTCAAGAAATAAGGTCTTAGATTAGTGCGTTACTAGGGCGTATGGAGTCAAAAGAGGTTGCAAAGGTTGAAGGACTGAAATGATAATGAAAGACCAAAGACAAGAGGGTTAAATGTTGAGGTGTTGCTAAAGCAAGGCCTCAACAATGAAACCCTAGGGAGAGAGGCTCACTAAGGTGTAGAAACCCTAGGCCTTAGTGCTCTCTCCTCCTTTAGCTTAATGGCAATAATAAAACGGCTAGCTTGAATAATGATTGATAAAGTCTAAGACAAGAGAGTTTATAAGGGATGTGTTGCTAAAGCAAGGCTTCACTAGACAAACCCTAGGGAAAAACGACTCACCAAGGTGTAGAAACCCTAGGCCTTGGTGCGTTTTTCTCCTTCTTAGCTCAACAACAAGGATAAAAACGGCTAGGCTAGAAGAAAAGGATAGAGTGTTGCTATAGCAAGGCTCTATCTTCTTTCAGCAAATAAAATGGCTCAAAATCTTGGTACGGACATGAGACAAGAACATTAACTAGTGCTTGTCGCCTAGGGTTTGATTCAGCAAATTATAATAACATATGCAAGTAAAATAAACCATAACCATTCAATCAAGAAGTGTTGCAGAAATTCACTTACATAAAACAAGAAATCATATAGCAAAACCCTATTTGTAATACCTTCCACCAAGAGAAATGCCAAAAATGCCAAGAAAAGTCTTCCTTCAACAAGTGCGCCTCAAAATTTCAGCCAAAAACCCTAAGAAGGGCGCAAATTTCAGACCTCACTAATGTGTGAGTGAAAGATGATGATAAAATGAGAGTGAAAACCCTCAATTTATACAGTAGTAATGACCTTAATTACTTTTTAGGTCATCAAAAGGCCGACAAGGCCAAAATACAGAATAATATTGTTTTACATTAAATTGTCATAAATGAAACCCTAATCAAGCAAAAACAAGACGTCATGCCCCTTCTAGGGTGACGTTATACCTTTCTAGGGCAAATGCAGCATCCTGGAGCAAAACGTTAGCCCTCCTTGGGCTTCTCCAACCTGCCACACGTGCCAAACTGCCCTATCAGTCTGCCAAAACATCCATGAAGCTAGATGACATCATGAACCTCCTGGGTGACGTCCTGGGCCTTCCAAGTCCAACGTTCCAATGAAGAGAGCACAACCCCCCTAGGTACAAGTCTGCTCACCTGCCTCTAGTGGATTCTTCTGCTCTTCCCTGGTACAAACACTTTGCCCTGTCTCTGCCCCCTGCTGGGGTCTCAGCATCCATCTGATGGACTTTTCAGCCCCATGGAGGTCCGAACTAATCATCTCCCCATGTGTACCTATCCAATGTGGTACCTGTCCGTCGAGCATGATCCTGCACATCAACAGCGACGCCCTCCATGGGCTCATAAGTCACAGGATCGTAGAAATGTCAATCACATCTCATCATCAATATTATTAAACATGTGCATAAAACCCCTTTCACCCCAATCAAGTGCTCAAAGACATTATACAAATCTGCAATACAAGTTTGGGGAAAGTGACAGGAGGTCCTATTGGGCTAGTGTCCACTGGAAAAGGGTTGTTTCCGGAAGAGATTGAATCCAAGTCATGTAAATGGGTGAGGTGGATAAGGGATGTCCTGACAAGGGGTGCAGTGAAAGCAGGGAAATGCAGGGCTTACCTGTGGGTGCCTTCGTGGAAGTCGAGTTGCACCTGTCCTAGATGCAATTGTTTCCAAGCCCATTCATGTCTTTTATTCTTTATTCTTTATTCTTTATTGTTTTTTCTTCAAGAAGCTAATCAGGGGACACTGCCCTGGTGTGGTGACCAGTGGTGACAGTGTTACCCACAAGTACTTTCACAACAATGAGAAGGTTGGCTCGTGATGAGACCCCCTTTCTCTTGGTCATGCAACCAAGAGCCACTACCCTAGCGTGGTAACCAACTGCTAGTAGTGTCATACTATTAGGTACCCATGGACCTAATAGGTTGGCTCGTGATGAGACCCCCTTTCTCTTGGTCATGCAACCAAGAGCCACTACCCTAGCGTGGTAACCAGCTGCTAGTAGTGTCATACTATTAGGTACCCATGGACCTAATAGGTTGGCTTGTGATGAGACCCCCTATCCTCTGACTAGGTCTTGTTTTATTATTTTTACTGGATCCCTCTTGTTTCTTGCTGAGAAGCCTTTTATTGCTTTCTCGGCGATCCCTGGGCGAAGCATCTCGAGGTTTTATTTTTTAGGCTTTTATCTTTTGCCAGCTTGCTTTTACCTTCTGGGCCTTTGGCCCCTTCTTCCCACAAGGCAAGGTATAACCCTTAAATGATTGGCCAACCCAATGCCCGGACAAATGTAATGGGATGGATGAGCGGGAAGCAAGATGAAAACGTGGTAATATGATGGGAGCAGACGATGACTTTTCAGAAATCCCCCCGGTGGCAACCCAAAACCTATGGGCACAGGCTTACTAGGGCATCCTGTCATTCCCCCCAGACATGGTCAAGTGGATAAGCATAAGATCCAAGCATTCGTCAGAAACAAAAGGAATTAAATGCACATATTCAAAGGTTTTGAGGATCAGAGTGACACATACCATGATACCCGGACTCATTACCTCATGGAGCAAGAACCATCTCTGATACAAGACCAAGCCGAAGGTGATGGATGTTGTTGTTCCTGACAAAGTGGAGGCGCTGAAAAGAAGAAAAGATGGGCCCTCCAAGGCCATGCTCAAGTCGATCTCGCTGTCGGTACTCCATGTCTAGGACCTGTGGGCCTCAAGACATAATCTCCTAGTTATCCCTAAAAGTGGGGATAACATCTGGCTCCAACTCGAAGACATGTGCTCACCGTAGAGCGCATGAGAACCTCAGCATCTCTGGCATAACCTGTAACCTACTTGATCTCAATAGGAACTATTAGTAATCATTTGGGGTGGTGATACCACCCCAGCATATATATATAAGACTGAAATAAAACATATATATACAAATGTGAAAGCAATCTACTCTAGTATGCAATGCATTGGTATATACAATGGATGCAAAATGCCTACCTACCTACCTGTACTTACCTGTGAAGTCAGGTTCCCCCACCCTGGTGGGGTTTGAGGAGGTGCCCGCTGATTGGTAATGGGTGCCTTCTTCCTTCCAAAGTGGACAAGTAGTAAGAGTCATCAACTGATTTTCTTCCAACTTTGAAAGGTCTAAGCCAACATTGAGTACTTCCTTTGACATTAGTTGGCTCTCCTTTCTGGGTATCTCACATCCATACTACATCCCCTTCCTTGTACTCTCTAATCTTGTATTTGGCTATTCCCTGAACAACCCTAGTGTACTATGCGGAGGGAGGAGGGTGGGATTCTGCTGTAAAGACTTCTTGCTGGGAAGGTTGAATCAGTATGTCACTTTCTCCTGTTTTTAGTAACTTCACGGTCCCAACTTCCTTCTCTTTATATTTGTCTAAGAGTTATTGATATTCCTCTTTCTTGGGCCATTGAATCTGATCGAAGTCTTCCTCTGTTGCAAAAGGCATATCATTCGGAGAAAACTCAGGAAGACTTTCCATGATTAGCTCATGTGCTTTGTCATCTTTGATGGGATTACTAGCTTCTTGCACATGGGTTGTAGTCACGGGTACATTTGGGAGACGACCTGTAGTTCCATCTTTCAAAGGTATATTCACAAAAGTGAGGTCCATCTCAAGGATACCTCCGAGTTTAGAGGCAAACTTCCTAGACAATAACATCCCCCACACATCTGGGACGTCCACTACTACTATGTCCATGTGGATCACCTTCTTGGGGTATTCTTTAAGGCAAACATCAACATTCTCAATCACCCCATGTGTGGGTATAGCTTTAGATTCGAAGCCACAAACATTCATGTAAGGTCGTGTGACTTTCAAACCTACTTGTTGCATGACCTTGAGGGACATCATATTAGCACCGGCCCTTGAATCCAACATGCAGTTGTTGAGACTCTTGTTATTCATTATCAAGGTCATGAAGAAGGGAGGATGCTCATTGTATTGGACCCTGAAGTGATCGGCTTGCAACATGATAGGAGGGTCCAAGGGTCCATCTGATCCTTGGGAAAAGTTGTCAAATCGTTCTTTAACAGATGGTACCTTAATGACTTCTTTCAAAGGGATGGTTACATGCATCTTAGATAGCACCCCTTCAAAGTCGAAGTTCAAGTCCACCCTCTCGTCTTTGGAATTTTTCGTGAGGATAATGTCTGAGGGTGGAGGTTTTGTTTGAGCTACCACAGGAATTGTAGAGATGGGTTGGTTCAACTTCTTTCGTCTATACACCTAGAATTTGTGTTTCTTCAACTTCTCTTTTGATTCCTGGTCTAGGTCGTTTATTACTGCCATTCTAGCCAGCTTGGCTGCTTCTTTTACGCCCTCTCGATGTTCTTCAAGAGTGATATTTATTTGGGGGCCTTCTATGAGATGACCTATATTGTTCACTTGTTCATGGCCATCATTATTGTAAGGACACTCATGTTCCAATGTGCTTCACTGCACTGCAAGCACCAAGGGTTTTCATCCACCACATTTGCAGGAGCTAAAGTGTTTGGGACCTCTTGATCATTCTTTGGTTTGTAGAATTGGTTCCCCTTTTGGAATTGACCTTAGTACGGGACATTAGGTGCTTGGTTTTGGGCTCTTTCCAAGTTGACAATTCTATTCATCATTAGCTCTTGATTTTTTATCATGCCGTCCATGGTTGCTTGTAATTTTGCCATATTGGCGCAAAGATCAGAAGTAGGTTCGGTATTGTGGACTATCTTGGGTTTAGTATCCATCTTGCCCCTTGGGTTTGTGAAAGGCTCAATCTTAAACGAATGGAGGTTGCCTTCAATCTTGGTAGCCAATTCTTGAGCTTCTTGGATTGTTTGGGAGTTTTTGTCTCTGAGAAGATACCCTAGTTGACCAGTGAACGACCTGGTATAGATGTAGACAAGGTAATTATCCCTTGGATGATGGCTTGCAAGGATCTTTTGCAACAAAGTTTCAAACCTAGTATGAAATTCTCGAATGGTCTCATTTTCATGCTTCCAGAGGGAATTTAGCCTAGTTAATAACATGTTGGGATCCTCCTTGATACTCCATCTCTTAAGAAAGGCTTCTTCTAGTTTGTCCATGGTTTTAATGCCGCCATCGGGAAGACTATGATACCAACGCCTTGAAGCATCAAGGAGGGTAGCGAAGAACAGTTTCATGACTAGGTCTTCAGCATCATCACTAACTAGGTGAAGCTGAAAAAATGCCCAAAAATTGTTCATATGCTCTTCAGCACTGATTGCATCAGTGCCGGTAAACTTAGGCAACCACTTCTCATACTTGGGTGGAATTTGCCTAGGGTAGCCTGGTATGGCTAACATGTCTAGCAGTTTGAAAAGAGTAGATGACTATTGTCTTTGATTATTGTCTGCGGTCGATCCATTGGTATGAGTTGTTGTGCTAGACATGGTGTTCAAAGGATTTCCTCCGAAAAATGATTTTACAACAGGAGAGTTTCAGGGAGGCTTTCCTATGAAGGATTGAGGAGGATTAGTGCACCTCCTTGTGGTTTGTGGAGTCGCCAAATAATTTGCTTGAAACTATCAAAGGATAAGCGAAAACACCTTAAGTGGAGTCGCCATGTAAGCTTGTAAGATAGAGACTCTAGAGGCAAGGCTTACCGAAACGTGTCGTCTTTGAGGAGAATTGACTCAGTGTCCCCGGCAATGGCGCCAAAATGTTATCGCACAGTTTGTAGTCAAGGTAATGGACGGATGAAAGGAGGTCAAACTGGCGTAAATGAACCAATCCCACCACTGTCACCTCAATGGAAAGGTTCTTTCTGTTTAGGGAGGTAAGGCCTAGGGGAGACGTCCCCGGTGACCTAGGTTTTTGCGAAGGCAAAAGGATTAAGAAGGCTAAGTGATAATATTCCCCCTCACAAGTCACCACCTGATCAGAAAGTCTGGCTTAACAGCCAGTAAAGGTAAAAGATAACCGAAAGTAGTAACCAAGAAGTGTTCCTGCCCGAGACAAAGCAACAAAGAAACTATGCATATGCAAGCTTACTTGCTGGTTAGTACTTCATATAATCAATGACTTTCTGATAATAGCCAATTGAGAAATAATATTGATGAAGTAAATCAATATTTATACAATAGCAATAATTACACAATATATATCACTTCACAATAAACAATGGTAATTTATCATCAATGTAACAATACTTGAAGCAACGCTTTAGCTAATCATTCAATTGCTTTAAAGACAAACAGATGTTACAATGAATATGTTTATAGCACAAGCAAAAGATAGCAGCAATAGGGTTAGTAAGATTAGTCTACGCTAGGGTTAGAAAAGTTAGTAATTGCTCAAAGTATTTGTTTGTTTTAAGTTGTGATCAAGCCACTCAAGAAATAAGGTCTTAGATCAGTTCATTACTAGGGCGTACGAAGTCAAAAGAGGCTGCAAAGGCTGAAGGACTGAAATGATAATGAAAGACCAAAGACAAGAGGGTTAAATGTTGAGGTGTTGCTAAAGCAAGGCCTCAACAATGAAACCCTAGGGCAGAGAGGCTCACTAAGGTGTAGAAACCCTAGGCCTTAGTGCTCTCTCCTCCTTCTTTAGCTTAATAGCAATAATAAAACGGCTAGCTTGAATAATGATTGATAAAGTCTAAGACAAGAGAGTTTGTAAGGGATGTGTTGCTAAAGCAAGGCTTCACTAGACAAACCCTAGGGAAAAACGACTCACCAGGGTGTAGAAACCCTAGGCCTTGGTGCGTTTTTCTCCTTCTTAGCTCAACAACAAGGATAAAAATGGCCAGGCTAGAAGAAAATGATAGAGTGTTGCTATGGCAAGGCTCTATCTTTTTTCAGCAAATAAAATGGCTCAAAATCTTCGTAGGGACATGAGACAAGGACATTAACTAGTGCTTGTCACCTAGGGTTTGATTCAGCAAATTATAATAACATATGCAAGTAAAATAAACCATAACCATTCAATCAAGAAGTGTTGCAGATTTCACTTACATAAAACAAGAAATCATATAGCAAAACCCTATTTGTAATACCTTCCACCAAGAGAAATGCCAAAAATGCCAAGAAAAGTCTTCCCTTCAACAAGTGTGCCTCAAAATTTCAGCCAAAAACCCTAAGAAGGGCGCAAATTTCAGACCTCACTAATGTGTGAGCGAAAGATGATGATAAAATGAGAGTGAAAACCCTCAATTTATACACTAGCAATGACCTTAATTACTTTTTAGGTCATCAAAAGACCGACAAGGCCAAAATACACAATAATATTCTTTTACATTAAATTGTCATAAATGAAACCCTAATCAAGCAAAAACAAGATGTCATGCACCTTCTAGGGTGACGTTAACCCTTTCTAGGGAAAATGCAGGCTCCTTGAGCAAAACGTTAGCCCTCCTTGGGTTTCTCCAACCTGCCACACGTGCCAAACTGCCCTATCTATCTGCCAAAACGTCCATGAAGTTGGATGACGTCATGAACCTCTTGGGTGACGTCTTGGGCCTTCCAAGGCCAACGTTCCAATGAAGAGGGCACAACCCCGCTAGGTACAGGTCTGCTCAGTTGCCTCTGGTGGATTCTTCTGCTCTTCCCTGGTACAAACACTTTGCCCTGTCTCTGTCCCATGTTGGTGTCTCAGTATCCATCTGATGGGCTTTTCATCCCCATGGAGGTCCGAACTAATCATCTCCCCATGTGTACCTGTCCAATGTGGTACCTGTCCGTCAG
>JASDQU010028825.1:38742-58026 GCA_032191745.1 Picea mariana
TTTATAGTGAAAATGCCGCAATGACTCAGTTTAGGATGATTCCAGAACCCTATCTTGTACAGGATGTATCTCCGAAAGTATAAGGCCTCAGGAGCTGAATTTTGAACCCAATGTACCTTGATCCGTCTACCAAATATCCTCCAAGCTGTTCCTTCTGAAACGTTGTATAAAAAAAGTTATAGTGAAAATGCGAAGGTGTCTCAGATGTAGCAGCGAAACCCCAAGACCTTGAGCTCTGATACCATATGTTAAGAACCAAACATCAATATAGCATAGAAAAACCTCAGGAAAAGTACTCAACGCCTTGAGAAAGAGATAATTTCAGATAAAAAGCCTCTTCGAGGGGGCAACCTCCTTTTACCCCACTTAAATGTTCAAGTACAAGATGATCAAAATGAAAATGTCTCCTTGGNTACAAGATGATTCAAAATGAAAATGTCTCCTTGGTATATATAGGAAACTAGGAGGTATAATTACAACTAATGGCCTAAAGCCGACATAAATAAAATAACATTACTAATATAATATGCCCCAATTAAGGGGTAATGAGCCAATATTAGGGCTTAACAACTGCATACTTCCTTTGGTTAAGGAAGATCTTCTCTGGGCTCTGCCAAACCTCAAGACCTAAGAAATAGTGCATTAGGCCTAGGTCTTTCATCTCAAATTCTGCAACTAGCTTTTTCTTACAATCGGTGATGAGCTTTTCTTCTCCAGTTAAGAATAAGTCATCCACATACAACAACAATATAAGAGGCTCATCATTCATAACCTTGAAGTAAAGGTTAGAATCATTGTTACTCTTAGTAAAGCCCAAGCTCGTTAGGAAACTGTTAATTCTTCCATACCAAGTTCTAGGAGCTTGCTTCTTTCCTTATAGAGCCTTCTTCAACCTGCAGACATGTGTCTTTCTGTCTTCAACTTCAATCCCTTGAGGTTGTTCTATATACACTTCTTCTTTAATGACACCATTTAAGAAGGCTGTTTTCACATCCATTTGGTGTAACTTCCACTTCATCTTAGCTGCAAAAGCTATGATGGTTCTGATAGAAGTGTATCTGGCTACAGGAGCAAACGTCTCTTCATAGTCAATGCCTTCCTTTTGAAAAAAACCATGAGCTACAAACCTTGCTTTATATTTCTCAATCAACATGTTTTATCTTGTATAACCATTTGGAAGATACCGCATCTTTGCTCTTCGTTCTGGGAACTATTTCCCATACATCATTCTTTATAATTGATTGGTATTCTTCTGTCATGGCATCTTCCCATTCTTTCTTCTGAATGCCTTCTTCAAAGCAAATAGGTTCCTTCTCTATGAGATCACACATCAAAGCCATATAACTGGAGAATGGCTTAGGTTTCTTGACTTTTCTCATGGTTCCTTCTGGGGAACCATACTTCTCTCCGTCTTGAATTAGTTCCCTCGCCCAAGCTAGCTTTCTCTTTTGAGAGATCGTCATTTGGGGAGGTTCTTGAGATTCTATTATGTCATGATTTTCTGGAATCTCCTCATCAGGGGAAACTGTGACTTCCCTCACTGGTTCTGCACCTCTGGGAGGTACAGGTTCTTCTTCATATACTTCTTCAAGCTGGCATCTCCTTGATTTCTTGAGTGTTGCATCTTCATCAAAGGTTACATCTCTACTGATCTCAATATGATGGTAACCTGGTATGTAAATTCTAAAGGCCTTAGAGACCTCACAGTATCCAACCAATATTCCCTTCTTTCCTAAAGGGTCCAGCTTGGTTCTCTTCTCTTTCGGAATGTGTACAAATACTAGACAACCAAATATTTTGCGATGGCTTACTTCTAGCTTCTTTCCTGAGAACATTTCTTTGGGGGTTTTGAACCCAAGTGCACTATGGGATAATCTATTTTGTACATCACTGCTGTTCTTGCTGCTTTTGCCCATAAGTGCATTGGAAGATCTTGATCATGGATCATAGTCTTTACTGCTTCTATTATAGTTCTATTCTTTCTTTCTGCTACACCATTCTGTTGAGGATTGTAGGGAGTGGTGAGCTCCCTCTTAATCCTGACATCTCTGCAATAGCTTACAAACTCTTTTGAGGTGTATTCTCCTCCATTAGCTGACCTGAGTATCTTGATTTTTCTTTTAGAGAGATTCTCTATCAAGGCTTTGAATTCCTTGAATTTCCCAAGTACTTCATCTTTTGATTTCAAGAAGTAAACCCAAGTCTTGCGAGAATAGTCATCAATAAATGACACATAGTATACATACCCACTAAGAGAGGTGGATGGCATTGGGCCACATACATCTGAGTGGATGAGCTCAAAGACTCCTCCTACTTTACCGCCGCTCTTCGGGAAAGGATTCTTGATGTTCTTTCCTTGTGCACATCCCTTGCACACACCTTCATGGTCAACCTTGAAATATGGTAGACCTGTAACTGCCTTGCTCACATATGGTAAGGCCTTGTAGTTGATGTGAGCTAGTCTTCTGTGCCAAAGTTCACACGGACTCTTAGTGGAGTGAATCAAGGCTGCATCTGAGTGACCTTTTAATTTATACAGGCCACCTTCTTCTGTTCCAATAACAATTGCATCTTCTATGTTTTTTCCTTTAGGCCACATAAGGACTTCATCATCTATGAATGCAACCTTGAAGCCTTTCTTATCTAAAGCTGAGATAGAAAGCAAATTCTTCGTCAAATATGGTACATATAGTACATCCTTCATCTTCATTGGGGTCCTTGAATCAAGTTTATAATTGGACTCTCCCACTCCTTTGATAGGGTATTGGTAATCATCTCCAAGTGTAACTTTCTGGGGAAAGTTCTTTTCTGTAAGGATAGAGAGAATGTCTCTCAGACCTGTCATGTGCTTGGAAGCACCACTATCTATGAGCCAAGTATCCTCACTAGGTGACACTGATCCTGAGAGGGCAGAGATTAAGACATAGTCTTCAATCTTTTCTTTAATCATCTTTGTGGGTGGCTCTTTGCCAATTATCCTCACCAGGTCACACTAATCCTGAGAGGGTAGAGATTAAGAGATAGTCTTCAATCTTTTCTTTAATCATCTTTGTGGGTGGCTTTTCATCTTCAACTGTATGGGCATGGTGCCTTTTGTTTCTCTTATTGTATTCTTCTCTTCTAGCTGGACAATTCTTAGCAATATGCCCCATCTTGTCACAATGGTAACATTGATAAGATGAGAAATCTTTTTCTCTTTTTTTGACCTTTCTGAAACTTCTGGAATCTCCTTGGAGGGTGAGATTCTTTATGGATGAATTTATTTGAGGAGTGAGACTCCTTATGTAGGTGGGTCTCCTTGAAGTGAGACCTTCTCTTTCCTCCTTTAGTATGAGCAACTAGAGCTCGATCTTCATCCCTTAATAGTACTGCTTCTCAATTAACTACTCTTGCTTCTTCTTGAACACATTCTTCCCAAAGACTATTAAATTGTAGTTTTTCCTTTCTGGCACAAATGGTTTGGATGAATGCATCCCAAGGTCTTGTGAGACCATTAAGAGATGTCATTATGAGTTCATCTTCATCTAGGGTATCTCCAATTGCTTCTAGTTGTTCCCTGAATTGGGAGATCCTGGAGAAATACTCATGAAATGTTTCTCCTTTCTACATCTTTGTATTCTTGAGTTGAGTTCTCAAGTTCATCTTCCGATTAATGTTTCTTCCTTCATACAATTTGGTTAGGGCATCCAAACATTTCTTTTGGGTTATTCTTAGATGCCACTTGAGGGATCAAGTGATCTTTGATAGAGTCTGCAATGATTCTTTTGGCCCTAACCATGTCCTTCTGGTACTTTGCTTTAGCTGTAGCATCTACAGGTTCTGGTACATTTTCTTTGATGAATCTTGCAAGGTCATTCTCGTCAAGAATGAGTGCAATCGTATATTTTTAATGACCAAAAATTAAAAATGCTCAAAAATTAAATCTGAACTGACCAGGAGGTGTGCTTGGCTAAGGCGAGTAGCCTGGTGTAGTCAGTTTTCTGAAAATACAAATTTTACCCTTTGAAACTGGGCCTGTGCAAATCTGGATTGGTACTGGTTTTGGTTTCCTGGTTTTCCAGTTTTCTGATACCAGTGAAAACTAGGGTTTCACTTTCCGGGAGTTCTGTCCACTGAATAGGTGCATGCAAGCTGCCAATGAGTTCGCTAGGCTAGGGCACACTTCCCTAGGTGGTTTTTAAGTTGAAATTCTTCTCCAACAAAAAGACTTAATTTTCTTGTACGACAACAGTGACGTTTTTGCTTATTGAGTGAAAGGTGCTCTCTTCAGCTTAGCTCTGTTTCTTTTCAATTTACTAGATAACAATATCATAGGTAGGATCACTAAGAGAAACACAATCACAAGATACACATCATTTATCTTGGGAAACCCTCATGGGGGAGAAAACCCAGCAAAAACTTCCTTAATATAGATTTCCAATACAATGCCAAGATAAAAGACCAAACACTAGAGAATAACCAAGACTGAGCAATGCACCTCTCTCTTCCTTCTTCTCCCAACTGCAACTATCTCCAAACTTGTGCACTTGTTGAGTGACTTGAGTGAGTGTGTTAATGAGGCGCTAGCCTCTCTTATTTACACTGGCTGGCAGGCGCTAGGGAGGTGTCTCTTCATCAAGTAGGGCCGACTTCTTCTCTTAGTGGCTAAAACCACTTTAATTAGGCCTGGGGCCGACTTCTTAATTAACAACATATAATTAGGATTTGACCAATCCACAAAAGGGGATTTGGTCATTTACAAAGCCCGACATGATCAATCCACAAAAGGGAATTGATCTAATTAATAATAACTCAATAATAAGTAGAATACTCTTTGCAGTTACAATATTTCAACAGGCTCCTCCAAGTGGGAACAAACAATGGTCAAAGGAGGCTCCCCTCATATTATCCCAATCCATTCTCTGATGATGTGGCATGCCTCCAAATATGTGAAGTAATGCCTCAAAAGATGATCCATAATGGATAAAAGGGCAGCAAGAGCAGCAACAAATGGCCATCAAACCAACATTCTCTATACGCAGTCTGCTTTGGCAGAGTCTTCAATGTGGATCAAGGCCTCATACAACGTGAGGGGTAACAAGCTCCAAATGATTCTTCTATAATAGGTTGGCCTAGTAGCCCAAATTTGTTGTTATTGCCAAATTGTTCTATGGGCTAGTCTCTCAGTTTAATTTGTGGGCCAGTTTGTCAGTTTACTCTCGTGGGCCAGTCTGCTAAATTAGTTTGTTCATTATTTATCAAGGTCTTCTTTACTAGTAGTGTAATACTTTGGCTTACATTCTATCCTAGAGGCCTTTGCCAGTAGTGATGTTTTAAATTAGTGTTCACAAATAATTGGGAAGACAAGCCTATCCCTTCATGGTAGCATTGATCTATGATCAATCACCACATAGATAGCTAGATGTCAGCCATGTGAAAGTAAATGCAGCTGGCAAATTTCAAGGATAAGCTTGTATTGATTTAAAAAACCTTAACATATGTTACGAATCTTGACCTATCAATAACTCATCTATGCAATGAGTAACTAGACTGATACCCCTCATTACATTAATAAAAATCAATGCTAATATCAAGCTTACGACTGTAATGAAAGAGCAGACAGTTCAAAAGACTTCTCCAACTCTAGTAATTTGCATCCTGCACGAAATTCAGAACCTTTTTCTGGTATAAACCAGAAATCATATATATATATATATATATATATATAAAAGACAGAAAAGAACTGTATACTTAATGGCTTTAAATTTTAGAGAGGGTCATACCGATATTGTTGGGATGTCTCACTTTCATATCATGTAAAGTGACTGTACATTGGGCTCAAGATCATATGACTGGTTGGTTAGGTTTGATAGTAAAAGAGAAACCTACAAATCTGATCTGATCAATACTGTTTGAAAAATTGCCCTCTTCTTTTGCTAAAAGTAAGAGTTGTTACAAGTTCTTTTCCAATAATTACAGTCCATACTTTAGACTCTAGACACAAGGAATCAAGACTGCTGAGAGGCTCCCTTTGGTTGCACACTGTGAAAAGGTATACTCATTAATGGTTTTAAGCTTGCAAAGTACAGGTATCCAAAAAAAACAGCATTCATTGATTCACATGTGTGATGTTATGTTGTATAGTTGCTTCTCATTTTTGAGAATCTGCTTGATTTCTCACAAAGAAACTGTTTACATATCTCAGAAGTTTGTAATAGTTGTTGATAAGATCATTATCAATTTCTATGACATTTAGCATAGTAGCTCTTTGACCTCATTTTGGCACCAATAATAAATCATGAATCATTCACTGATTTTTGTTTTCTTGAATGTGAGAATTGGTTTCTTTTTCCTTTTGGTAGTGTCTTTTTGGTTATGCTTTTCTATTCAGGTGAATTTACTTATGACTATGTTTGATGGTTGAATGCAGAATCTTTATTCAATGCATTTGCAACAGCTGCTTTTTTCAAGTTTGTGGTGTTTTCTATTTTTGAGATGAGATACCTTCTAGCAATTTGGAAAGCACAAAGACCAGTGAATACTGGTGAAGGATGGGAGACAATGAGGCGTGAGCTGTCTGTTCTATATAGTCGGTTTTGTAAGTGCTCTAATATGATATATGGACAGTGTAATCTTTTATGTTCTGTTCTTTTAAACAAGAGAGTTATGGGAATATTAATGATTAAAGGATTTAACATTCATTGTATTTGTGTACTTTCAAGTTTCAACCTCCTTTGTAGTCTGTTTTATTCTTTGTTCTCTTTGATGCCCTCTTGGCAGGAGCAGCTTTGTTTTACGGACCATGGTCAATATTTCAACTCAGCAATGTTGTCATATAGTTTCTATGATTGAGAGGCTGTGGATTCTCTAAGAACAATCTTAGGTTTACCCATAGTGGGAATCTTTTCAAGGTTAGCCTGTGTTGCTGATTGACTTTGTCTTGTATGGTAACTAGAATTAGGCTCAAGTATGTGAGGGACCTAAGTATGAATGCTCACATAAGGCTTGGCCCTAAGTATCAAATATTTTGGAAGAATTCTCTTCTTCAAAGATGGCCTATTTTGATTTCAGAAGCTTTCTTCATTGTTAATTTGTTTTCCATTGAAGAACTTGCCGTCCCATAGGTTTTTCCCTATCTCTCATAGAGGGGCCAAATGCTAGGGCATAGTGTGTAGGATGCACCTTCCTACGCCTCTGTAGGCCTTTGAGCCTGTTATTGGGTCAGAGGGGGGGGGTACCCTTAATATTTCCCAAGGTAAAAGTCCTTGTTTGTTACCCAAGGACAACCTATTTAAATAGATGAAGCTCAGATTAGATTTGTAACAGAGAAAAATGGTGCATGGAGTCACTCCGTGCTATTGATTTAAAACAAAAAAAAGGATGTCGAATGCTGAATTGTGTTTTGGAGGTGATTCAAAAAGGGCCAACCAACAAAGGGGTTTAACAGGATTTAGCCATAGGAATGATCTTTTGAACCATGGGCACCATAATCTAGTTATACTGGACAAATAACTTAGAAAAATGAACAAATATGAATAGAGGAGGAGCCAGAACTACTTTTCTAACACATTTATCAAATAGAAAACCAAATGGATAAGACAAGCATAAATCCATTAGTTTACTCAACACCATGTGAGACAGAAAATTAAGGGGAAAAACCAGTATAAGTTGCTCGAATTCATTATTTACCAATGGCAGAAACCTCGGTCTTGATTTCACAATAAACCCAACAATTTATTTATAACATAGTAGTTCCAATGTTGGGGACTATAGAGTCTCAGATCTAAAATAGCCATTCTATTTAGACAATAAATGCACTAGGCATTTGGGATTAGAGAATCACTGTCTTGGGCCTCGTTGCTTCCTTTTACAGAGCCTGTTACTTGGATAATGCTTACAGTGACAATGGGAATGAAAGAAGTGAGAAGTGGAAGGAGGAGAATGCTACTTGCTGCTGCAAAAACGTGATGCATCAGGTAGATATTTAGTTTTTGATGGTCTCTGCCTCTATTTCGCCCTCTTCAGCTATTGAAAGTAAAACTCTCAAATGAAAAACCTCCATTGTAAAAGAGAGAAACCTCTTTCATATACGCTGTTGGGGAAAAATGTGCCCAATATTCGATTAGGAAGGCATCTTTTGGGCAACCACTGAGAAACTTTTCATTTTCCTGCTGCCTGCTAATTGAACTGTTTGACTTAGGGCTTAATTTTCTCTTTGGGGCCACCAGCCTCTCTTAATCCCACGAAATTAGTGCCACACATGCGAGTTCTAACTTAAAACAATTATGTTGCCCATGTGGAGATTCCTGTTACTTGGATAATGCTTACGGTGACAATGGGGATGAAAGAGGTGAGAAGTGGAAGGAGGAGAATGCTACTTGCTGCTGCAAAACCGTGATGCACCAGGTGGATATTTAGTTTTTGATGGTCTCTGCCTCTATTACGCCCTTTCAGCTATTGAAAGTAAAATTCTCAAATGAAAAACCTCCATTGTAAAAGAGAGAAACCTCTTTCATATACATTGTTGGGGAAAAATGTACCCAATATTCGATTAGGAAGGCATCTTTTGGGCAACCACTGAGAAACCTTTCATTTTCCTGCTGCCTGCTAATTGAACTGTTTGACTTAGGGCTTAATTTTCTCTTTGGGGCCACCAGTGTCTTAATTCCATGAAATTAGTGCCACACATGTGAGTTCTAACTTAAAACAATTATGTTGCCCATGTGGAGATTCTTTGCCAGGTTTCTTCTCTTCTTAGGGCCACCTGCTTCCTTGGAGTACCAACCTTTATTTGCCTTTAGATCCGATCACACTTGAACACATTTGAACTTAGGTGAAAAGGGGTCTAATTGAGCTATCGAGCCCGCTTGGGAAATCAGGCCAAGGCATAGTTCAAACAAGGTGAGAAGGGGCTCGATTGATGAATCGGGCCCGATCGAGAAATTGAGCCAAGGCATAGAACAAGGTGAGAAGGGACTTGATTGAGGAATCAGACCCGATTGGGAAATTGGGCCAAGGCATAGTTCGAACAAGGTGAGAAGGGGATTGATTGAGGAATCAGGCCTGATTGGGAAATCGGGCCAAGACACGGTTCGAACAAGGTGAGAAGGGGCTCGATTGAGGAATTGGGCCTGATCGAGATATCGGGCCAATGCACAGTTCAGATAGGTGAGAAGGGGCCCGATTGAGGAATCAGTTCTAATTCGGAAATCAGGTCAAGGACTAGTTCGAATAGGTGCTAAGGGGATCGATTGAGGAATAAGGTCTAATTGGGAGATTGGGCCAAGGCGCAATTTAAATAGGTGAAGGAGGGCCCCATTTGGAAATTGGGCCCGATTTGTTAATCGGGAGGAAGCGAAATTCTAACAAGGAAGAGAAAGGCAAAGGTTTTAAACATTCGYGAAGGGTTCCAAAAAGGATAGAAGGTTTAGGGAATTTAGCTAAGTGTGAAGAAACCCTTGAGTATGTGAAAAGTATGAAGACAAGGCTTGGTTTCAAATGTAATTTGCCATGGAAGTTCTTTGGGCAAAGCAAGGTGATAACAAAACTAATAATTACTATTTTTTTTGAAAAATATGTGTTATATTTACAAATAGCAAGTCAAATCGCTCCATGGAGGGGGTCCTTTGTGTTAGAATATAGAAGATTGTGCTCATTTTACCATTGACGATACCCTCGTCACCCAACCACAGGCTGAAGCCACCCTCCGAGCACCTTGACCTTGACAGAGAAGAGAATCCTGGTAGCAATCCAATAGCCAAGAGAGGCTAATGCACCAAGCAAGAATAGAAACCAAGCTGATTAGATAATCCCACCCAGAGGCTAGCACACACTTTCCCAGAAACTTGCGCACAAGCTGCAACTGCACTTGCGCAGATCCAGTTCACTCTGCAACTGCTGGGATGTGAATAATGAGAACTGGCGCCCTGTATTTATAGTAGTCTGGGCAGTTTAACTGGGGCCGACTTCTCCTTCTGGGTATTAATAAATTCATATTAAATATATTTCTGCAGCCGAAAACCTGTCTACGGTTTCCTTCATTTCTTTGCTTCCTTTCGGAGTATTCTAGTCTCGTCATAGGTCACAATAGAGGTTCATACCTCCCGAAGCTACCATAATATTAACACTCCCTCCTAGCTAGGGAGGTATGGTCTTGAGCACAACAGACCATTCAACTAGTAGTAACACGAGCACCGTCATTATTATCCAATTGGATAATCTCCTATGACAACTGGTGCAATATTAATTGATAGAACACACCTGTGTCTATTCAAGGTAGTACATAACTACTCAAACCGTGACGCATAGTCACAACCGGTGAAACATATCCACCACAGTAGTATTTCTCTACTATCTGGAGACAGGCAGTCTCCATAACAATCATCTGATGACAACCTGCATAGAAAATATTGTTAAAAATAAACTGAATCATCTGGTCCAATCTTTCACTTACGTTTGTGAGATCTGAAAGAATATCTGCCCTCAGTATAGAACATCAGGTATGGGATATATGCCCTATTCTTCTCAAACAAGGAAGAATGATTGTTTCTGATTTCTGAGCCTGGACCATTCCTCACCCTGGGCCATTCTTCCTACACTAATCAAAGTGCGCCCTGGAGAGAATGTATAAACCCTAAGGAATGTCTGAGTTTGGACCATTCCCCACCCTGGGCCATTCCTCCTACACTAGTCAAAGTGCACCCTGGAGAGAATGTATAAACCCTAAGGAATGTCTGAGTTTGGACCATTCCCCACCCTAGGCCATTCCTCCTACACTAATCAAACTACACCTTGGAGAGAATGTATAAACCTAAGGAATGTCTGTCCCTGATTGTTGAGCCTAGACCATTCCTCCTACACAAATCAAAGTGCGCCCTGGAGAGAATGTATAACCCTAAGGAATGACTGTCCGGATCATTTCCTCCGTTAACCACAAGAGGAAAAGACTGTCTTGCATCAACCTCCAAAACGGACCATTCCTCATGTTAACCACAATGAGAAATCGTTGTCCGACGAGGCGGGCTAGTCTTCTTGAGTAACCCTCAAGAAGAGAGACTGCCCTAGACCACTCCCCATGTTAACCACAATGGGAAGTCACTGTCTATGATACATTAGCAATCAGACTACCTCCCATGTTAACCACAATGGGAAGTCATCCGTCAGAAATCTCAATCCACTTTCCAAACAGGAAGGAATCTGTCCAATTTGGACTATTTTTCAATTACAAAGATAAATAATATTTTCAGTGCTCCCTCCTAACTGGAGAGTTATTTAAATCACAAAAATAAATGTTTTTCAAGAATATTTTTCCATACCTTCTCCTAGCTTGGAGAATCTTCCCTTTCAGCTAAGGGAGTTATTTCCACGATCCCCATCTTCTCTCGGAAATATGCAAACTTGATTCTGGATAGAGGTTTTGTCAGGATGTCTGCTGTCTGCTCATCAGTGGGGATATACTCGAGCTTTACCTCTCCTTCCTGGACTTTCTCTCGAATAAAGTAGTATTTGATCTCAATGTGCTTCGACCTTTCATGAAACACTGGATGTTCTAATAATCTTATACAACTTTGATTATCACAATATATTATGGTTGATTCTGGAGTCTGATCAAATAATTGGAGATTAACTTCCTTAGCCATACTGCTTCTGTGCATGCTTCACAAGCTGCCATGTACTCTGCTTCTGCTGTACTGAGTGTGACAGACTTCTGTTTCCTGCTGCCCCAAGATATCATAGCGGAGCCCAAGCTGAAACACATACCTCAAGTACTCTTTCTGTCTTCTGCACTTCCTGCCCAATCAGAGTCTGTGAATCCATGAAGTTGGATATCACTGTATGCGGTATATCTCAAGCCATAGTTTATTGTCCCACAAATATATCCTAGGACATGCTTTGTAGCTATCCAATGCTCTTGTCTAGGTTCCACCTGGAACTGACTTAATGTATTTACAACAAAGCAAATATCTGGTCGAGTATTTACCAAATACATCAATGATCCAATTAGCTATCGATATAGAGATGGATCTACTGGATTGGAATCTGGGACTTTCACTTTTCTTATATCCGCATTCATAGGAGTGTCCAAGGAATACTTCACCACGCTTCTGCAATACTTCTAGTCCCAAGTAATAATGCATGAGACCTAGATCTTTCATATCAAATTCAGAGGCTAATTCCTTCTTGCACTGGATAATTAGAGATTCTTCACCTGTTATGAATAGATCATCAAGATATAATAGTAGAATCACAGGTGCGTTATCCACGACTTTGTAATAAAGGTTTGGATTTGCATGACTCTAGGAGAAACCAAGTCTTGTTAGATAGTTGTCCATTCTGGCATACCAAGCCCTTGGAGCTTGCTTGAGTCCATATAGAGCTTTCTTCAATTTGCAAACGTGAGTGTCTTTGGAATGTACCTCAAATCCTTGAGGTTGTTTGATATACACTTCTTCTTCAATAGCCCCAATGAGGAAGGCTGTCTTTACATCCATCTGGTGTAGATTCCATCCCATGCAAGGGATATGATAGCTCTGATGGAGGTATACCTTGCCACCGGAGCAAAGGTTTCGTCATAGTCTTCTCCCTCCTTTTGGGAGAACCCTCTGGCCACGAATCTTGCCTTGTATTTATCCACGCTTCCGTCTGCTGCATGTTTGATCTTGTATACACATTTTGAGGTTACCACTGATTTTTCTTTAGGTCTGGCTACAATTTCCCGTACTTAATTTTTCATAATGGATTGATGTTCTTCCGCCATAGCTTCTTTCCATTGTCCCTTTTGGACTGCTTCTTCAAATGTAGTAGGGTCTTCATCTAGAAGTTTCGTCATGTATGCTGCATAACTTGAGAATCTTTTTGGTCTTTTACTCTTTTTGGATGTTCCTTCTGGAACCTTGATTCTTTTTGCGTCTTGTAATGTAGCTTCAAGCCAAGCTGGTTGCTTCTTGGTTTTTGGTATGATATCTGAATCAATGTTCTTACCTGGTTCCATAGGATAATTAGGTTGATCCTTTTCATTATTTTCGTTTTCTGCGTTCTCTTCATTTGGTTCTTCAAGTTCCTTTTCTTCTATAATTTCTTCGATGGATTTCCTGAAGGCCATCTTTTCATTGAACGTTACGTCTCTGCTAACTTCTATCTTGTGTTGTTCTGGAATATATATTCTATAGGCTTTGGATGAATCACTATATCCCACGAAAATCCCCTTCTTTCCTGAGGGTTCTAGTTTATTCCTTTTATCTTTGGGAATATGAGAGTAAACTGGACATCCAAATATTCTTAGATTTTCTACGTTAGGTTTCTTACCTGAGAATGCTTCCTCTGGTGTCATGTCCTTCAATATGCGATGAGGGCTTCTGTTCTGTACATATATTGCCATCATTGCTGCTTCTCCCCATAGAAACATGGATAGACCTTGATCGTTCAATAAGGCTTTTATCGTTTCTTCGATAGATCTGTTCATTCTTTCTGCTACACCATTTTGTTGAGGATTATGAGGAACAGTCAGCTCCCTCCTAATTATCTGTTCTTAATGTCTTGATCTTCTTGTTCGTAAGGTTTTCTATTTCTGCCTTGAATTCTTGGAACTTGCTGAATACTTCGTCTTTTGATTTCAGTAGGTACAACCACGTCTTTCTTGAATAGTCATCTATGAAGATTACGTAGTAGAGAGATCCTCCTAGAGATCTGATTGGCATTGGACCACAAACATCTGAGTGTATTAGATCTAGGATTTCCTTAGATCTGTTGTTGTTGCTTGGGAATGATTTCTTGATATTCTTCCCAAGGGCACATCCTTTGCAAATTCCTTCATGTGTGGATTTCAATTCTGGTATTCCTTCAACCATTTTTCTGAGGAAAGGTAATGCTTGATAATTGATACGAGCGTACCTTCTATGCCAAAGCTCATTAGGGTTGACTTCGTCATGTACTAGAGCTTCTTCATTTCGTTCTAGTAGTCTATACAGATTTCCTTCACGACTTCCAATAACCCTAGCATCCTCTATGCTGGAATTCTTATGCCATGATAACACCTTTCCATCCATGAAGGTTATTCTGTTTCCTTTGTCTTCTAAACATGATATTGATACAAGATTCTTTTCTAAGCCAGGTACATATAAAACATTGCTTAAGTGAACATGATTACCTGATTCCAACTTGACAGAGGCTTGTCCAAATCCTTTGATGGGGTAAGTGCTTTTGTCTCCAAGCTCCACTTTGTACGATGTCTTTCTCTCATTTAGATTTGAGAGTCTGGCTTGATCTCCTGTCATGTGCCTGGAAGCTCCACTGTCGATTATCTACATATCATCTTCAATCATCCCGGTAAGTGCTGAGTAATGTGAAAGACTGATTATTTCACACATGTCTTCGGTTGACTAGTAACTGGTCATGCTTTGATCCAAAACTTCAACTTCGTCATTTCTGTTTTCTGAGAGAGCCAAGAGGTGCGCTGAGTTAGGGCACATCTGAATATCTTCTTCTTGGGCGAGATGCTCCATCACAAGGTGCCGGATTGAAGATTTAGGGTTTCTGCAACTGCTTCTGCTAGTAACCCTAGCTGCAGTGCTTTTGGAAGCTGCTCCTACCAGTAACCCTAGCGGCAGATCCTCAACGAGCTCAATATCTAGCGGCTATGCTTCCTTCCAATGTTTTAGGCTGACTGAAGGGGGTGTGGGCCCATAACCTATTAGAATATAGAAGATTGTGCTCGTTTTACCATTGACGATACCCTCGTCACCCAACCACAGGACGAAGCCACCCTCCGAGCACCTTGACCTTGACAGAGAAGAGAATCTTGGTAGCAATCCAATAGCCAAGAGAGGCTAATGCACCAAGCAAGAATAGAAACCAAGCTGATCAGATAATCCCACCCAGAGGCTAGCACACACTTTCCCAGAAACTTGCGCACAAGCTGCAACTGCACCTGCGTAGATCCAGTTCACTCTGCAACTGCTGAGATGTGAATAATGAGAACTGACGCCCTGTATTTATAGTAGTCTGGGCAATTTAACTGGGGCTGACTTCTCCTTCTGGGTATTAATAAATTCATATTAAATATATTTCTGTAGTCGACAACCTGTCTAGGGTTTCCTTCATTTCTTTGCTTCCTTCCGGAGTATTCTAGTCTCGTCATAGGTCACAATAGAGGTTCATACCTCCTGAACCTACCACAATATTAACACTTTGTCCCACAAACAAAGCGGTCTTATACATCAATTTGGTGCCTGGCTAGAACATGACCTCAAAAAATAGATAATTATTATTATTATTTTTATACAATGGAGTTTATATTCTCTTTCGTAAGACTATTAAATCAAAAATAAAGTTTGAATAAGCCTAAATCCAAAGATTGAGCATCTTTAATCAATAAGCTGGTGAGCATCTTTAGCTAATAGCTGGTGACGAACCTCATCTTGCTACAAGGCACAAAATGTAGACAAAGAACTAATCTCTTGCTCAAAAACAAACTTACACCCAATCTTCCAAAGGGCAAAACGAATAGAGACTCACAAGCACTACCAAATCCCAATGTAGGAGGAGCGAACTAGATAGATGCAATCACCAAACAAGGTAAAACACCAATGAATCTTGCCCTGAAGGAGAACTGAATATTGGTCCTGAATATGCTTCCAACAACTCTTTGTAAATGAGGATTCCCAAAAGATGTGCTTCATTGTCTTGGAGCAATGGAAAATACGGAAAGACCATTAGAAAGCCCACTCATTTCCAATAGGGCCATATAGGGCTCCACTGGTTAGCGAAAAGCCATGCAAAGACCCTCAACTTGTAGGAAAGTTGAACATACTAGACATTGCGTAATTTGCACACCCACCTATCTTTTTGATCAATCAATCCCCTTCTCGCATTGAGAAATGGTTCTAGAGGATGCCGCTAATGCAACAAAGAATAAAGATTTGGGAATCATACTGTTGCAAGGGTTGACCAAAACCCCACCCCAGTCCCTCCAAAACGGCCTTGTCATCGCAATGTTCATTTTAAACACCTTCAGTGGGGGGAATGAGCCCTACCAACTCCATGAATGATGGTCTATTAGGGGGAAGCAAACCATTCTCATGAGCTAAGGTACTCCAATCCTTCCAATGATGTGCAGTTGTATCCCACAAATCTACCAAAAGAAGAAGCCTTTCCTGCTCAAATGATGAGCTTGGAAGTGAGGCAACTTTGTAGTGCATGTACCCTGCAACCTCTAGCTTCAATTAGGGCATCTTTCTGGATCCCAACCTACCCAATTTCCTTCCAAATTCCACCTAACTAGGCCTGCAACTGATTTCCACACTGACCAAATATGCCTGAACATAATCGAGCTTGAGACTTGACATAGGTGGAGGGAAGAAATACTATCACACAAATCAAAACCCCCCTTTGACCTTGTGTATATGTTGCAATGTAATCATTTAATGTTGAAACAAAACTTGCCAAGGAGCAGAACCCTCTAAGCACCTCACCATCCACTTGGTAGCAAGAATGCTACCTTGAGTGACAACATGAATTAAATTGAGCACCTCCATCATCCTTGGGAACAGTACACACATCTTGAGGAACTAGAGGAAGATCCCTCTCCCCACCATACTTTGACTACTTATGCATGTTGGAATCTTCATTTGTATCCTATTGGTCTTTTGTTGACGATTTATGTTGAAATTGCAAATATATTTTAGACTATTAGAGGAATATACACCGAATCATTTCTAGGGTGTTTGCAAGCAATATTAGAGATTTATCCATTGTTTTTGTGGACCAAATTGCTATTTCCAGCCAAATTTCAGTTTTATGGTCCTAAATCTACTCAAGGGTATGATAAATGGGAAAACATCATCATTAGACTATGCTTATTGTTGAGACACAAAATTTCATTTAAAGAGAGCGTTTTCTAGGGACAATGTATTATGAGCTAGAAAATTTTAAAATCGTCTTTTCCTTGGGATTTCATTTAGCAGAATTTTTTTGCCAAGATATGGTTTTGAACACACTTTTTTTTTTTATTGAGACAACAATAGATTTAAATATGGTCTTCGAAGAAATTTCTGCAATGTGTGGGTGTTGAGAAATGATCCGTTGCACTTAAGACTTCTATTGTAGATTGAAAAAGTGAATAGTTTTCAAATTTATTTGAAATTCTAAGTAATTTGATAATTGAATGTACATATATGTTAAATAAAGGTCACTTGTACACTTACTAAGCTTATGGTGGAAATATGTTGGAGGTGTTTAGAAGTGGAAGATGAGGTGGAGGAAAATAAGAGCATGAACCATGTATCAAAAGCTCCTAGAAGCTCCAAAAGCAGTTATGTTGTCTTTAGTGATTATGAAGGAATTGTGAACATTATTAGTGTAGCAAGACCTGCCAGGTTTTACTAGTACTTGTGAGTCAATCCTGGCTCAGTCCTATTGTGAATTGGGCCGAGTTTGACTTGCCGCCGATGAGTTCTACCTGTGAGAAATTTGTGCTTTTTTTCCAGTCAATTGATTCTGACTCATAGGATTGACCCAAGACTTGGGGGCATCTCGAATAAAACCCAAATGAAAAAAAGAGAATAGTTATTTGCTGATATGCACACATTTAGGGGGCAATGCAAATACTCACAGACAAGAAAGGGAGGATAGATTGCTGCAACTATACATATTGTAGACTATACTCATTAAATATATATAGGAGTACAAAACTAGTGGATAGAGAATATTTTATGTAGTGGTCAGTGTTATCAGAACTGAGCTGGTTTTGCCAAAAGTTAAAACCAACTGGTTCAACCAGTTTACAGGGGTTGCTGGTTCAAATCAAGGGTTGAAATCGGAAATGGATGGTTTCAAACTGAACTGGCCAATTTTGTGATGGAACTTGCCGGTTCTGTACGGAACCGGCCTTAAATGCCAAAACCAGCCGGTTCCATACTAATACATATGTTGGCCTGTGGGACGACAAAAAATATCCCCAAAATTAAGAAAAACAATAAAAAAATCAAAACCCTATCAATTAATGGTAATGTTAAATTTTCCTTTATCTTTCCTTTTCTATGTTCAATAGTGGTTCCAACCTCATTGTACTTCATATGGAAAAGTAGAATTTTAGATCCCAATCAAAATTCAGTGGACTTAACATTTTCAGGATTTCAAGATTGTAAGGATTGCAATGTTTCCATTGAATTCTATCATGTATCAGGGTATGGAACTGGCATTTAATCAAGAGAACCAAGACCTCTATGTACCTCAATGTTGGTGGCATTGATTGTTGAATTCCCTTGTCATTGTTAAAATTTCAGACCCCAACCTAGTTTCGGTCTCGCTGATTTTTCAGCCAAAGTTAAATTCCCAAACCCAGTTTTAGCACAGTTTCAGCCCAGTTTCAGCATATAAAAAACTTAGCAGAAAATAAACTCAAGAACTAAAACATGAGAATTCTGAACATCGTTTTCAACGCAGAAATAAAATATCAGCAGTATGCAAAACTCAGAAAATATAGACAGAAGAATTTTCGGTCTAACTTCGACATTGGAAAAACCCACAAGGGGAAAACCAGTGAGCGAGGGCTTTTTATTATTTATAGGCTTCTGAGAAATTCTTTTACAGCATATTCATCTTCAGAAATTTACACAAACTTATTTGGACATTCCTGTAGCTTTGCTTCTGGATTTCTGAACCATAAATCCGTACAACTGTACGGCTATCCCGGCAATTAATGCTGTACGGACTGTCTCAAAATTTGTGCCCAAAATTCTGCCAAGACTGTACGGAATTTGCAGTTGGAAAATGCCTTGAAAAACGTGCCAGAACCTTGAAAAGTGTGCCCAGAATTTTCTGTGGTATGACCCCTTGATTTCTGTGCAGGTCCGGTACGGATTTTCTTGCCCATAAAATCGTGCCCAACACCCTTCTTGTTTTCTGTGCTAAATTAATGCTGTATGACAGCCTTGAAAAGCATGCCAACACTCTCAGAAAACTTTGCTGTTGTCCACCTCGAAAATTGTGCACATTAATGGCTGTACGACCTCTTCAAATCCGTACTGTACGGCCTGTTCTTCCTTGCTGTCTGCTGCCTCAAAATCCGTGCTACTCTTTGCCTTGGGATGCGTACTCTCCTTCAGCAAATGCTGTCTCTCTTCTCAAGCTCGACCTCTCCCTGCTCTCTCTTGATCTCTCAACAAGAAATGAATGAACTTACACAAGAATGGGTGCGCCCTCTTGCCCTAATCGACCTCATGAGGGAAGGTGAGGGGTTTTCTAATCTAACGGTTGAGATTAGATTAGATGGGTGGCTGAGATTTGGTGTCTCTTCACTCACCCTCA
>JASDQU010028826.1:7452-18830 GCA_032191745.1 Picea mariana
CAGCTAATACATGTGATTCCTTTGGTGCTTCTTGAAATTGTGCTACTTTTCCAACTGCCTGCATTACATCTAGTCTAGATGTTGTCACATATAGTAGGATACCAATCATTGACCTATATTGCCTCTGATCTGTAGACTTTGAATCATCATCATTGCTCAATTTGCAATTGGTTTGCATGGGAGTGATAACTGGTTTGCAATGTTCCATTCCAAACCTCTTTATCATTTCTCTAATATACTTGGTTTGATAAATAAAAATTCCTTGGTTTCTTTGACATATCTAAAGACCCAGAAAGAAGGATAGTTCTCCAAGTAATTACATTTCAAATTCATTTTGCATGTCCTTTGCAAATTTCTATCTTAACTTGTCATCGGTACATCCAAAAATAATATCATCAACATAAACTTCAATTAATAAAATACTATCTTGAGTTACCTTGATGTAAAGGTTGTTTTCTGCACTTCCTTTTCTGAACCCTGCCTACTGTAGATATTTATCCAGTCTAGAGTACCATGCTCTAGGAGCCTATTTTAGACCATACAAGGCCTTCTTTAATTTACACACATAATCTATGTTCTTTGACAACTGAAATCCTTCTTGTTGTTCAATGTAGACTTCTTCTTCAATTTCCCCACTCAGAAAAGATGATTTCACATCCATCTGATACACTTTAATAATTTTGGAGCATGCATAAGATAAAAGAAATCGGTTTGCTTCCATTCTGTCAACTAGAGAAAATGTCTCTTCAAATTTGAATCCTTCAACTTGTGCATATCATTTACATACCAATCTAGATTTGTTCCTTGTAACCTATCCATCTTCATTCAATTTATTCCTTTATACCCACTATCTGTCGATCACATTCTTATCCTTTGGTCTTGGAACCAATTCCCAAGTGTCATTTTTCTCTATTTGATCCAATTCTTCATCCATGGCCTTATTCCAAAATTCATCATTGTTGGCCTATTCAAAATAGGTTGGTTCAATATTAGATGAGAGTGCTAGGTGTGTTTGTTCTAGTGAACGGATTCTTCTTCTAGTCTCAACTCCTGCATCTTTATTTCTGATAATATGATCTGAATGATGATTCTTTTGTACTCGTCTGCTAGGTGTCTTTGGAGGAAATTGTTGAACTTTCTCTTTTTCTTCTATTATATCCTCTTCATCTTCCCCTTCTACTTATTTTTCATCTTTTGCTTCTTCTTCTTAAATTAGTTTCATTGATTCATTTTCTTCTTCCTTTAATTATTGTCTGCCTGTTTCATCAATTGTTTCGTTGATTCTTTCCACAAATTTGTTCAATATCAGTTTGTAACACTTGTATGATTTCCTTGTACTTGAGTAACCAAAAAGTAATCCTTTGTCAACACAAGAGTCAAACTTTCCCATTCCACCATCTTCTCTTTTGATGTAGCATTTTGATTCCAAAAACTTTGAACTACTTCACATTTGTTGGTCTTCCTTTCCATAGCTCATAGGGAGTTTTGTCAGCATTTTTTTTGAGAATTACTCTATTTTGAATGTGAAATGTTGTATGAATTGTCTGTATCCAAAACATATCTGTCAATTTGGAATCCATTAGCATTGTTCAAGCCATTTCTTGTATTGTCTTATTTTTTCTTTCAACAAATCCATTATGTTGAGGTGTCCTAACAACGAAGAATTGCCTTTTTATTCCATGCCTTCTACAGTAGTCTATCAATTCCTTTGAAGTGAACTCTCCTCCATTATCATATCTCAAGAATTTGATTTTTGAATCCATTTCATTTTCAACCATTTCCTTGTAGACCTTGAAGTTTTAAAAAGCTTCTGACTTGTTCTTGAGAAAACAAACTGCAATCATTCTTGTATAATCATCAACTAACAACATAAAGTATTTATCACCTTTTAAATCCTTTGTTGTAGTTGGTCCAACTAGACCAGTATGCAAAATTTCTAGTGGTCTTGTCATTGAATATTCTTTTGATTTAAACCTGGTCTTTGTTTGCTTTCCTTGTTGACAATGCTTGCATAAAGTGTTGGTTGGTTTCGTGATCCGGGGCATTTCTCTAATCGCTTCCCTTTTGCTGACTTTGAAAAGGTTATCAAAATGTATGTGACCCATTCTTCTGTGCCATAGCCAAATTTCATCTTCCTTTCCTCGGAAACACTTTTCATTTTCAATTTCACTTAATGCATATATGTTGCTTGAAGTTCTCGTAGCTATTGCAACCAATTTTTTTGAACCTTCTTTTCTTATTTTGCACTCTTGTGAATCAAAAGTAACTTTATGACCTTGTTCACACATTTGACTCACACTTATAAGATTATGTTTCATATCTTCTACTAGTAGAAAAATTTCTTCCTAGGTATTCTTGTTCCCAATTATGACTGTGTCTTTTCCAATGATTTTAGTTGAATCATCATTTTCAAAGGAGACTAATCCATCTCTTTCCTTTATTAATGTAAGAAACCTATCTCTATCACTTGTCATGTGTTTTGAACAACCACTTTCAACATACCAACCACATTTATTCTTCTTATCTTGTAGAGCGATTGTGCATTCTTCGTTGCTATATTGATTATGCTTTCTTATCCATGTCCTTTTCTAAGGTTCTTGTCTATGACTGTTGTGGTTCTCTAGGAGAGAATATCATTCTATAATCTTTGACCATGTGTACAAAGTTGTTACATTTGTATCATTCCACTTCAGTGCTCAAAGATTCAAACATGTTGTAACTTCTTCTCTATGTTTCACTAGGCCTTCTTCGATAACCCTTTTGTGTATGAATTATTTTCTCTTCTGATAACTTCTATGACACACAATAGTTCTTCTCAGTAGTCAAATTCTTCCTCTTCATATTTGTCTTCAGCCTCTTCAGATTATTCTTTGGCCTCTTCATATTCTTCTTCGGAGTCTTCTTTATCAGAGTCTTCTACTGCCATGAATATAACTCTTTATGTCTCACTATCACTGACTTGATCTTCATCTGATGAGATGTCTTCTTTGGTGCATAATATTTTCTTGAAAACTTTCTTTGTGGTTATTTTTCCTTTATATGTTTGTTTGCTATTTGAGTAACCTTCATCATTTCTCTTTTTCTTATGAGGAACTTTTTTTATCAAAATGACCAATACCATCAAAATTAAAAAAAATCAAAGGAAGATTACCTCTATACCTGTCGTTGGTTCCCTTGTTCAATATTTTGACAAAGTTGGCCACTTCTTCATCATATTCCGAGACGTAAATTTTTGTTGCTATGTTATTTTTATTTTTTATTTCCCTTTTGCTTTGACCTTTTGGTTGCTTTGAAGCCTGCTTCGTTTATATCTAGATTTTCCTATTTAGTTCTCATTTCATATGGTGTGAAGATTCCATGTAGTATGTCCATGCTTATTGAGTTTAGATCTTGTCTTTCTTCTAGTGCTGATATCTTAGGGTCAAATCTCATAAGAAGAGATATTAGTACCCTTTGAACAATTACATATTATTTGATTTCTTCTCCCAATCCCAAGATTTCATTTACTGTTTCATTGACTCATAAAACATATGTTGCAATGTTCTCATCTTCCTTCATCTTTAGTTGTTCAAACTGACCTCTGTATTTTTGAAGCTTTGTTTCTTTGAATTTTGAATCTCCTTCATAAATATTTTGAAGTTTGTCCCAAATATCTTTAGCAGATTTTCAATGTGAAACTTTGGTGAATACTGATTCTCCAAGACCATTGAAAAGTGCATTTGTGGCTTTGGAATTATTCTGACCTAGTTTCATGTCTTTGTCATTTGTCGATGGAACTGTTGGTGTTGTGTATCCATCTACAATTGATTTCCAAATTTCAAATCCTTGTGCTTGTATATATGTCTTCATCATTATTCTCCAAAAGTCATACTTCTGCCCATCAAACTGTGGTATTCCATTTTTATACATGTTGTTTCTCTCCATGATCTACCTTTCAGTGGTTAAACTAATTTCTGAAGGAACCTTCTCTGATACCAATTTTTGGATTATTGAGAGGGGTAATGAATTAATAATAGAGAAATATAATCCTTTTTAACCATACAATGCAAGTGTTATATCAATGTAGCATTATCATCCAATATTTTCAGAGAAAATAAACAATGAACAAGTGAAAAATCATACACATACACAATACACCAGTGTTTTTACATGGAAACCCAAAGCGGGAGAAAACCACGAAATGGTTTTTCTTATATGTCTTAAAGAATTACATTCATTGGAAGCACCAACTTCCTTTGTTTTTCAGATGCAATTGGAAGGAGGCTCCAACCCCCTAGTTTCTTAGGCTACAACCTGAGGGAAGATCCAACTCCCCAATTCTCTGGCTACAGCCAGAAGGAGGATACAACTCCCTATTTTCTCCAGCTACAACTGAAAGGTGGCTACAATCACCTGTCCTTTCCCCGTCCAACCGTCCCAATGTTTAAGTAGAATGATGGAACCACCTTCACACTATCATTATGAGATATACTATTGTAAATTTGTACCAATAAACCTGCACCAAACAACCTGTATCAATAACATGAACCACGTATCAACTTGTACCTCAACCTGTAATCAACTTGTACCATAAAAAAGTGCATCAACCTGTACCTCAGCCTTAACCAAAATCCCTCATCAATTTCATCATCCAAATATTATTTTTAACTCTTTAATAGACCCTATATATATGATCACATATCTACAAACCTTCCTTAACTTTAACAACAAGAGACTAGCATTTTCATCAAACTTTACTTTAGTCTCACATGACTAGTTTTGGATTAGTCAACAACCCTAACTTGAAATAATCATAACTATGTACCTGTAATGAATAAAGATATCAAAACTAGTACACAATGTTATTCAGTGTGTTTTATGTAATTCCTCCAGATGTCACTACTTGGAACCTCTCAGAAAAGGAGTTATAGCAAAAATAACATACCTTGTTGAATTTTGGCTTATTCTAGAGAGCGAACTTGTAGAGAGTTCCATGCATAGAATATTTGTTGTATGGATCTGAAAATTTTACATAGAATACTATAGATTTTACTCTAACCAACACATTTGGTCTTACTGAATTTGGATATGTTATAAANGATTGTACTCTAACCAACACATTTGGTCTTACTGAATTTAGATATGTTATAAATAAGTTATGATGTTTTACCCGAAAGACTTGTTTTAGACTAGTTTCAGGACTAACCACAAACCCTATTTTCCACGGAGTGTAACTCCAAAATACAATAATCCACAAGCTGGAATTTGTACCATAGGTACTCTGATATGTTTCCTCAATGGTCTCCCAATTTCATGGTCTGAATCATTCTAGAAAACAAATTATAGCAAAAATGGTGAGATGACCTGTAAATAACATACCTTAGAAAGCATCATCAAAAGAATTTATCCTCCCTTGAATTTTGGCCTTATTTACTTAACCTTCCCTCTAAAATTTGGCTTAGATATCCTTTGGTTACCCTAGTAACTTATAGATATTCAATTATTCTCAAGTGTGATTAAAATGAGAGAGCCTTGCCTCTTATTTATACTTTCATGTAGCTTCCTCAAGGGGTTACCTTTTAACCATCTTAACCCAATTTTCTTATTTTAGGGTTAACCCACTTCTAACCACTTTCCATAATTAGAAAGTTCTCCATTTTATTTTTTATTTAAATAATCCTCCTTGATTGTCACTTCACTTTATTATTTAAATAATCCTTTTTGACTTTGTCACTTCACTTTATTATTTAAATAATCCTCTTTGACTTTGACACTTCACTCTATTATTTAAATAATGTTTTTTGAGTTTGTCACTTCACTTTATTATTTAAATAATTTCTTCTTTGCAAGCATTTTGACTTCTTTGACCTTTTGGGGCTTCAAGCCAACATGTGAGGGTCCTCCAAATTTGTAAGGCCATAACTCTCAAACTGTGAGGAGTTATGTGATGATCCACATATCACCATAAATGACATGACATGTACTATCCATCTAGAATAGTATTACCTGCAAATATATCAAAAATCATACCATTATACATCAAACAAACTTGTGTCCATTAACCAAACCTTTGTGCTACCATAGTTCACTACCAGAGTTTCTTCAAGGGTTGACATCAATGAAGACCAAACCAATTAATAAACAATGCCACCAAAAGAAACTTTCATGCTCTTATACCATTCTATGATAGCCCCAACCTTAATCTACTAGACTATGCCACACAAAGATACTTGCGGAAACATCATACACATCCATATAAACATATAAATGACAATTATCATCTACCTATATATAAACACATACAAACGACATATTCTAATAATACACAAATTAATGTGAAAATAATAGTAAGCCTACACATACAACATATACAATATATCTAGGCATTACTCATCAATTATATCACATATACAATTACACAACATGTAAATGAACATAGAAGTGGCACTTATCTTTTAATAGAAGACCGCCAACTGTGGGCATACCTTCCATGAACCTCCCAGTCATAGACCATGCTTCTCAACACTCTCAGTAGTGGGTCACCCCTGAGATGGGACTAAACTCCATCAGGAAAGGGATTCCTAGGCTTGGCAAGGTCGACAAGGAAATCACATAGTTCAATAGGAAGGAATTCCTACAAGGAGCCACTTATGCCCACAACTCATAGACTCTCTTTCCCCACATTCTTGTTCCACCCCAGGAATGTACACCTTCACTGTCACACATTCCATCAGCTGCTACACCTCCCTTTTCAGGGCTTCAACAACAGGCTAGATCGAATATTCTCAGAGCTCTGTAGTTGTTACTAGACTTCCTCCAGGAGAACTCACTTCCTCAACACACTCTCTCAACTGGAGAGAGTTTATCACAACCCTAGAAACCTTCTTCTTCTATCCATCTCCTAATTCTAGAGAGTAACCGCAACAAAAAAATTAGGTATGGGATCTGGTAATGACATCAAGACACACTATTCCAAAGAAGACGTGGGTAGAAACAATAATGGCTAAGGTGTGATCTGGCTTAGGCACTACGTAGTCATGCGGTGCTTCACAGGAGAAAAAAATTAGCTTCATAACATGGTGTGTTGGTTCCCCCCCTAGGTTGCAGAGGTCAAACAAAATGAGGAAACAAAAGTTGGTTGTGTGAAGGATCTCTTCGTCTACTTGTGTGCAAGCGTGGGGAGTATTCCCACCATCACGAGTGAAAACCAATGGACTGATTTCCCAACCTAAAATTGCATCCACACAAGTTGACACATGTCTTCCTAAATATGTAGGATCTCCACTTAACATTCGTTCCCTTCCCATAGGAACCTAGGAAAACATAGCTTATGTCCAAACCTTAGCCTCTAGGAAACAATAATATAATATTATTCCCTTAGAGGTAAGCCCTCTAGCTTATCCCCTTTTTCCTAGACATTTAGCCCCTTCCCTTTACCTACCTAGTAGAGATTAGTCCCCCATAACTCTTTCTTCATGGTCGATCTATACACAATGATGTAATTATATTAATGATGTGAGTATTTACATGCAAAAAATTAGGCTTAATGACCTTAGCATCTAGGCTCTCCCAGCTAATAAACACATAAGCCTTCTATCTTATTATAACTCGACTCACCAGCCTATCAAACATGTTTACAATTCATAATTACAACTAGGGTTCTACCTGGGGATATTATAAGTTATGTGATGTTCCACATACCATTGGAAATGGCATGAAATGTACTATCCATCTATAATATTCTTTCCTGCAAATATATAAAAACTCATACCTTATCCATCAAACAAACTCAATTCCATTACCCAAACCTTTCTGCTACCATAATTTTCTACCAAACTTTCTTCAAGGGTTGACATCAATGAAAACCAACCCAATTAATCAACAATCTCCCCCTTTGGCATTGATGGAAACACTCTGATGCAATACTGAAGTCATATCACTCATGTTCCCCTTGTAACCATCGATTCCTCTGGAACCATGCCTCTATTATCTTTTTCCAAGAATTTACCTTTGTATCCGATAAATCTCTCCCCCTTTTTCATGAATGCAAAAGGTATCTTTCCATCCACGTCTGCTCCCCCTAACTGAACTCTTCCTGAAACAGATCTCCCAACTTGAATTTTCCTCTTTATGGTGCTTCCTCATGTAAATATAAGACATATAAGATAAGCATTCAGTAGCATTCATTTTGGAGTAGAAATTACTCCGAGTCTTTGGTGAAGATACCCAAAGGCTTCACTTGGAAGCAGTTTTGTAAAGATGTCTACCACTTTTTCTTTTGTGCCCACATATTCAACTCTAATGTTCTTCTCTGCAACCTTTCCTTGTAGAAAGTGATAATTTATTGGAACATGATTCTTCTTGGAGTGCATCACCGGGTTCTTTGAGATATTGATGGTTCTTGTATTATCATAATATATTGGAATGGGATCATCATACTCAACCTGTATATATGTCAGAGTTTTTTTCATTCATATAAAATCTGTAGAACATGTTGCTACTACAATATACTTTGCTTTGGCTGTAGATAAATATATTGATGATTGTTTCTTTCTTAGCCAAGATACTAAACACTCACCCAAGTAGAACATCGCTCCAGTGGTGCTTTTTCGGTCATCAATACAACCTACCCCATATTCATTTGTGTAGGCAATAAGTGATAGATCATTTCTTTTTGGATACCATAATCCAAACTCTTTTGTTCCTGTGAGATATCTAGAAATCCTTTTCACTACTAAGACATGTGATTCCTTTGGTGCTGCTTGAAATCTTGCCACCTATCCAACTACTTGCATTACATCTGGTCTGGATGCTATGACATATAGTAAGCTACCAATCATTGACCTGCATTATCTCTGGTCTGTAGAATTTGAATCATCATCTTTTCTCAACTTGCAACTGGTTTGCATAGGAGTGGTAACTGGTTTTCAATATTCCATTCCGAACCTCTTTAGCATTTATTTGATATACTTAGTTTGACAAATAAAAATTCCTTGGTTGATTTGATGTATCTAAAGACCTCGAAAGAAGGATAGTTCTCCAAGTATTGAAATTTCAAATTCATTCTGCATATCCTTTTAAAATTTCTTGATGTAGAGGTTGTTGTCTGCACTTGATTTTCTGAACCCTCCTTGTTGTATATATTTATCCATTCTAGAGTACCATGCTCTAGGAACTAGTTGTTCAATGTAGACTTATTCTTCAAGTTCCTCGTTTAGAAAATATGATTTCACATCCATATCTTTCCATATTTTTGAAGACTCTGGTACACAACTGTCCATAATTTTGACTCATATGTCACTATATTGTCATGAAGTACTACTACAATTGATTAATCTATAATATTGTACTTCTACTAACTGAATGCACTAAATCTATCTACTCAAATTCTGCAAGCTGGTCGAAGGATGGTTCTTTGGTCTGTCTCAGCTACCTCATAGACTCCCCCTGTCTATTATTCATATTATCTGGGATTCTCTTAGTTGGATGGCTCAGAACAATTCCTGCCTTGAAGTGTATTCATCATCATCTTCATTAGTAGATTCATCATCTCTTTGAGCTATGACTTCTTTATTTCTGTCTTTGGATTCATCTTTAACTACAGTGCCTGAAAGTACAATCTCTTGAACATGTTCCTTATTTACTTGTCCTTCTTTTCTTTCAGTTATTTTCAAAACCTTTTTTTATATGACGTCTTTCTCTATAGAATTTTCTTCATATCGTTGTATTTCCAATCTTGCAATCTTTGGGACCTGGTATTTGTTCATCTGTTCTTGGTGTTTTCTTATCCATACTTTCTTATATCTAATATAAGTGTTCTCTTTCATGGAAGTATCAATCATGATTCTACAATCACTAGCTATGTGCCCATGGTTATGAAATTTGTAACATTCAATGTTACCTGCAGGCACATATGCACTTCTTGCTTGAACATTTCTTTTATAATCCCTGCAATATGCAACCTTATGTCCAAAATTAGTACAATAAAAACAATGACCATAAAATAAATTTTCATACCTGGGGGTGAATGATCTTCTTTGTGGTGTAATCCTTTTGAATTTCTTCCTTGAGTGATCATGATCATGATTGAACCTTCTTTGTGGCTTGAACATGGATGGTATTCTTGAATATGTATCTTCAATAGTTTTCTTAGATTCTGGTTGACCATGATTCCTTCCTTTGAATACTTCTGCATAAATCTTTCTATTTTCTTAATTCTTCATTTCTAGCAACCTAGAGTTATTCTCTTCCTTATCTATAGTTGATGTGGATGTTTTTGTCTCTTCAACATTCATTTTGAGTTTGACTATTTTACTTCTCAATGTGACAACTTTTTCTTCAATCTTCTCAACCTCTTCTTCTTTCTTCATTATTTGAGACTTCGGGACTTCTTCTATTCTTTTCACTTCTTCAAGATGAATTTTTAATGTAATTATTTCTTCTTCAAGTCCTTTATCTTATTGACCATAATCTTCCTCAAGTTGGTTTAGATCATTGGTTCTTTCCTTAAGATGATCTGTCAACATCGTCTCTCTCATTTATGTTTTTTCCTTTTGTGCTACTATGTTGGCTTCCAAATACTACTTTTAGTATTCAAAATTTTGTTCAATCTTTTTGGGTTCTTCTACTTGAGTTCTTAAGTTCTCAATGACCTATTGGGATTCTTAAAAAATGTGAACACTTTCCTTTTGTTTCATCAATTCTTTCTTGAGTGGCTTGTTTTCTTCTCTTAGTTCATCTAAAGTAATAATCAATTATTCTTCATAATTGTCTTCCTTTTCAATTAGTTTTTCTATCTCATTCCGTCATGGAATTCTATTTCAAGATGCCATGTTTTTCAAATTTAAAGGAAAAAAACATAACTCTGGTGATTATGTACTCTTGATCTTCTGAATCTGTTTGACATGGTGAACATAATTCTTCTTGATCTATATCTGCATCTTCTGAATCTATGATGCATGAAGAATATATGTCATGTAACTTATCCCAAATTTCTTTGGTTGATGAACATTTACCAACCTTTTCTCTTATCGGATTAGGTAATCCTTCTGAGATGAAATCCATTGCTATTTTGTTATTCTTCTTCAATTCCTTCTTGGTTATAGTCTTTTTCCTTTTTGAACTATCATATCCTGTAATGAATGATAGCCACATATAATACCCCTGTGCCTATAAAAATGCTTTCATCCTTCCACTCCATAACTCATACTTTAAACCATTCTGACCATTAAACAATGGTACTCCATTCTCAAAATAATCCATAATCTCCTTCCAGTGGTTAAATTGTTTCCTGAAGGAACCTGCTCTGATACCAACTGTTGGATTACTGAGATGGGGGGTGAACCAATGATAGAGCAATTTAATCCTTTTTAACCATAAAATGAAAGTGTTAAATCAAT
>JASDQU010028828.1:10376-25244 GCA_032191745.1 Picea mariana
GGTTGTACATGCCATTGCCGATACTAGAAGCACTATGGGAGGACATTAGTATGGATTTTGTGTTGCACTATGGGAGGACATTATTATGGATTTTGTGTTGGCAAGAATTGAATGAAGTAATGGTTCAATCTTTATTGATTTTGACAAGTTTCTAAATTGACACATTTTATCCCTTGTAAAAAGACTAACTAGCATATCTATCTTATTTTTCAAAGAAATTATAAAATTAAGTAGATTTCATAGAAGTATGACACTAGATATGGACAACAAGTTCATTGGACAATTATCGAGAACATTATGGAAGAAATTAAATACACATTACACTTTAGTTCTACTTATCATTCACAAAATGATGGGAAAATTGAAGTTGTTAATAAAAGTCGGGGAAATTTATTAAGATACTTGGTTGGTGAAAAACTAGGACACCAGGATCAAGTGTACTAGCATAGGATGATTTTTCATATAATAATTTAGTATGCAGATCTACAAGTAAAAATCCATTTCAAATTGTTAATAGAAAATCCCCAAAATGAGGTTAACTTGACAAAGAAAGCCAAAAGTGTGTAGATGTTAAGTCTTTCTTAGAGCACATCTAAGAAGTTCATGATTAGGTATAAAAAAACTTACAAAAGTGCATCCCACAATACAAGAAAATTCATAAGTTTTGAAGAGGGAGATTCGTTTTAGCATATCCAAGAAATTGAAAGATTCGTTAGAAGGGCTCCGGGAGAAGGGATAGTTAGTTCGTTAGAAGAACAAAGGATTGGATGATGGTAGGTGGATTCTAGAATAAAAGATGGAATTAATTTTTTAGTGTTGTACTCACCGTGCCAATTTTGGGAGTTGGAGCTCACTTTTTTTGACCTCGATGGCTTAAAGCAAAAGTGTAGATGCAGTTTTAGTCATTGAATTTGTTTTACTGATCTAACAACATGTGTTTGTTCTCAACTATATAGAAAATCTACATTAATATTTGAGATAAACAATATATATCTTACGATCAAGCATTTAATGTTTTATATATTGGATTTTCCATATATATCTCAACATATAAAACAAAACATTAATACTCTATAACCCAAGTACATATTACAAACTTACCCTTACCCTAAAGCTTAAACAATCCACCTCCATAGTTGGATCGGATCCATACCATCCGACAGACCACACGAAATGCAAAGGGAGACCTGGTACGGGTGACATCACCCACCGGTCCTTTGCTATTTCTTGCAACCGTCAGATGTTGGATCCCATCCAAGGTCTTCATTCCCCGAGGGAAATTTCATATTTAATTCGAAATTAAAGCCGTCCAGTGCCGTTGTTCCAGCAGCAATTGGCCCAAATCTGGATTAAAGAAAAAATTACATATAAATGTATTTGGGTCGCTCGCTGAATTGAGGTTGCGTGGTATCAGTGAAAGCCTGCTGTAGCTTATGAATCATAATTCTAGTAGAGGCATTATTGCCATAGGTAAAATTCCCGATGGTTAAAGTGGTTTCTCTTTTTAATCACGGAAAAGAGAAAAATAAATAGAGAGCCGAGCACGAAAATAAAATAGAAAGGAGAACATAGAACAGGAAGGAGGACGAAAATTGCAGAAGTAGAAAAATAACCCAGCTACCAGATTTCTGAGACTGTTTGACGAAATTTTCTCTGATACTTTATTTGTGGTAGTTCTATGTTGTAGAGCCCATCTGATAGTTAGACCAGAGGGCAACATTACCATTTATGAATTTCAGAAGCTCTCGAAGCCTAACGGTGTAAAATTTTAATTTTCTGATGAATAATAGAAATCTACTGTTGAGCTTTTAAGTTTGCGCATGGTACCTATTTCTGTTTAAATTTTATGTGCTTGATTTCATCTTGTGGCTGCGTGCTCCGTGTTTTTAAATTTTTACAGTATTTTCTTTTGAATTACACTTAGTACTGCAGCAATCTCCCCTTTAAAATTTAATTTAAAACATAGTATTTATTTACACTCGGATCAGAAATTTTCAAGATTGACTATCGTGAGATAAATGAGATTATATTTTATTTTATAATAATTATATAAATTTAGTCATTAGAATTGGAAGTTGTAAGAAATTTGGCGAATTTTATGTTTTGATTATTCTTCTCACTCCATTTACAGCATGATTATAGTCATATATCTAATGTAAAAGAACAAGAACACCTATTGATAATGAGCACAATTAATCACCTTTTAATTTAAAATTTTAATCTGATGGCTAACAATTAAAGATGTTGGTTAACAATTAAAGATGCTGACATGATTGTCTCATTTAAATGATTAAACTTTGAATTTAGCATGCTGGCTGTAGATTAAACTTTGGATTTAGCACGCTGGCTGTAGACGCTCATTTAAAGGTATCGGCTGAAAACCCGTGTCCCCAATATAAAAAGTATGTGGTAATCCGCAATCCGTCTGTGGTAATATGAAACGTTTGGCTGCATGGTTTAATCCTACTTAATCATTTAAACTTGGCATTTACATATCCTTACAGTAATTTTTTAATTTTTTAATGTGATTAGGTAAATGTTAAAAAGTAAACATGTTAAGGGATACCTTGATAAATGCAAGAAAGTTATGAATAATAAATCTGACCCATTGATTTTGGAGGACGACTAAGAATATGCCAGCATCTTCAATGCATAGCCATCAGATTAGGGTTTAAGGTTAAATAAGATTAAAAGATCATTAATTGTGCCCATTTTCAATAGATGTAAGCCTTTTGACGTAATAAAGTGAAAAAAAAACCTTTATATATTTTAAAATTTAACATTATTAAAACAAAATAACAAATGCTCCAACTTAAAACATCATATGAACCAGTAAAAAGTTTCAGCAGGTATCATAAAAATGTAAAAAGAATTTCGCATTTTGCCAGAGTTTCTTTGAAAGATCTACATTGCACTTGTTTCTAGCTCTCTGCGTTTTCTCCTTCAAAGATCTACATTGCATTTGTTTCTCCCTCTCTGCGTTTTTTCTCCTCTTATGTAGAAAAACAAACACCATTAAGCTCAGCAGTATTTCTAAAGCGATGAATGGAGTTCTCTTCTGAAACCCATATTCTACCCTAGTAAACCCATCTCCCTCTCGCATAGCAGAAAAATCATGGTATTCACGATAAAAAAAAGCTGTGTATGAGATAGAGTAGTAGTATGCTGTACGTGCCAGGACATAAAAATGCAAAACCTGCAAACACAGAAGAGAGAAGATATAATAAATGTAAATGTGTGATCTCCGGAGGAAGTAACTGCTCAAAGTTGCTAACAAGAAAACAAACTGAAAGGAATTTAAACAAACAAAACATTAGTTGCAATATACTGTAATGAATATGTAGGTATATGGTCTGACCTCAATAATGAAGCTTAAAGAAACTCTCAGCAGCTTCTGGGCATCTTGAGTACAGAGAAATTGCTGTTCCCTCCCTCCATACAAATCTTCATCTCCAAGCATTCACGAAGCTCATCGAGACTGATGTATTGCTTCTTGGCTGCCATGGGTGAGATGAAATACTTAGCTGCATGTGATGGATTGTGTATCCAAACGTATGGCTCACAACACCCATCGTAGAAGAAGCTGTCCTCCCCCTTGTTAGAATAGCTGCTGTATATCTTGTTGCTCCTTAGCGTTTTACTGCAACCAGGTTTCAGTGTGTAGGTCTTCATGAGAATCGATCCTACCCTTATCTGTATATGAAGAGGCCAGTCCGTCAGGTTTTTCACCCTCGTTATCGATTTGGATGGTTTCTTCCCCATCAGCGAGAAAAACAGTAATAAACACATTATTTCTCTATCACTCTGCCTTCCTCCTCCAATGAAAGTGAGCGTCTGATCAACTAGGAGAGACCCAGCATTTATTCCAGTGATATTAGAGCAAAGAGGTGGGGTTCGAGAGGAGGAGAAACTTCGAATTGCTGGGGAAGATTCAGGCGCAGGCTGCAGCACGGCTTCGCTTCCAGCCGAAGAGTGCCTTTTCCGATTTCGAGTAGAAAACAGTACATTTATTTAGGAAGGACAAGATGCTCATTGGGTTTGACTGAGAATTAATTTTCCACATTGTGGTGTGTTCGGGACTCGAAATGTGTTTGTAAAACCTTGTGTTATGTGTCTGTTATGCCGCCGCTTTACAGATTACGGTAATTGCAGTAAATGCTGCGCGGCTGAGCGTAGTTAGCTACTTTTTCCTATATTAAATGCTACTTTTACCTTTAGACATGGCAGAGAGGCCGACAACAAGCATGTGCTGCGCCTGTTTATCTGTCTATTAAGTGCCACCATTAGTCATCGCAGAGAGCCTGACAACAGGCCTTGGAGGTCAATTGACTGTAGGCACCAGTGTAGTTGAATATAGGAGAAATGACAAAATATCAAATTACAAATAATATTGGTATCCTTGTAGGCTGCACGCTGTAGCTCACTCACCTAACACCTAAGTCAGGATGTCGACAAATGTGTTGATTTGATGTTGTATTCGTATTCACGATGTCTATATTGTAGAATAAAGAGATTTGTATATGAAACTAATTTATATTTAATCTCACCTATGTCATGGTTTCCAGCTGCCATACTCCTTCATCCTTGTGAATGTCATGGTTTCCATGACCCGAAGGCTCTTTAGGGGTCTTTGCTGAGTTATGTAATTAATTATTTTTAGATTATAAACAATCATGAAATTGATGCACAAATTAAATAAGAACAAAGTGATTTCGTGTAAGGAATAAAAATTCACTAAATTTATCTATTTAGCAAAACACACACTATAATTAGAAATCAAACTAAAAGAAGAAAGCACAACATCAACTAATGGGAGCCCTATTAAACTCAACATGCCCAAGCTAAACCACTGCCCAAGCTAAACCACAAAGGTGTGACAATTATGGGAGTAGTTATCCACTATTATCTTAGACAAACAATCCCCTCATTTTAGTGATGATGAAATCACAAGGGGAATCTCGAGTGACCCTAGGGGGGTTGAGATGGAAACTGAGAAGATATGAGAGGATTCCCATATAGGTCAAAGTTAGGAGATGGAGAGAGGCTTGATAAAGAGTCTTGATGGTTGGTGAATTATTTTCCAAGGTTGTGTACCTTCATAGCAATGTTATCCCTACCGAGAACAAGACAATAGATGATAAAAAAAGCCTTTTAACAAGTGGAGAATCACCAAGAAACCTTCTTGTCCCAAAATTGCAGTAGTATGGAAATACATTTTTTGCAATAAACAAGTTATATCCGCAACAAATTATACTACCAAAACCTAGTGAAAGATGATGGAAACAAAGCTAGCAATGACTAGATAATTTTCCAATAGTTAAAGAAACACTTTGGTAACATTTAAGGGGCTGTTAATTAGTGTTATTAGAAAGTGTTGTAATAGCCTTGTGTTTGTATAAAACTATTGCGACAACAACAAATTCTAGACACCAAAATCAACAAACAATCCACCCAAAATATAACATTCAATCAATGTAACAATTATGGTAGCTTGCTAGTGACTTTTAACGATAGAAAAGTGAACAATAAGTGAAGAGAAGATGATTTTGCAGCAACCCTAATGGTTGTAGCATTAAATTTATTACAACAATAAAATTACTTAGCTAAATAAAACACCCCTAGAGATCAAATAAGCTTGAAGAACAAATAATTATTTCCAACAAGAACAATTGCAATATCTTTAATTATTTCCAACAAGAACAATCGCAATATCTTGAAAATTCATGCATACCAATGCAAGAATATTATATCTCCAATGCAAATTAGACTAGTGCTTTATCAATTGGTTAATGGAGTCTCTTGTGTATGGGCTAGGTTTTTTTACTTCTCTACAGGTGTAAGCCTTTTTACTCCCTCGAGCAAACAAAACCTAGCAAGGTGAATCTACAAGGGTGTAAACCCTTTTACTCCTTGTAGCAACCTTTGCAAAATAGCTCTTTCAATGAAAATAAAAATATATTTTGGCGGAGGATGTATGCCCTTATACTGCTCCAAATATTTTAGACAAATTAACCTTGAAACAAGAAGAAACAACACAATATGCAGAAAATTCCTTACCAATTTCAAGAGATAACATGAAAAAACCTTCTGTACCAAGAATATTCCATCACAATTGCAAAAAGACAAGCATCAAGAGATAGTGCCTTAGTCTTCCTTCCAATAGATAAGTAAATAACATCCATAAAGCATCAAGAGAGAGATAGAGCAAATTGCCCAAAGAGGACGAAAATTTTAGTCAAACAATATGTAATTCTCAAGTGAGAGTTATGTCCAAATGAAATGAAGGTGACCTTTATTTATACAAGGTAACTTCAAACCAATTTGTCCACTTTTCAAAAAGTCAATAACAAATTAGAGAGGTTGACCTTCTCTATTTTCCCTTTACAACTTTAAATTATAAAATTACATAAAATAATCCTTTAGAAAAGGTGATGTCATGCCCTAAAGGGTGACATTAGGTCTCCAAGAGAGACATTTTACCTCTTGATGAAGATCGTTGGGCCTCCAAAGGCCATGTGTCTTGCCACCAAGTTCTATAGTGCAAGCCACGTGTCTCTCTCTCCATCAAACCACATCACATCACCATCAAACCATTAAACCCCAACAAAACCCTAGCCTCCATGTGACGCCTAGGGTATAGAAGGTGATGTTTTTGGGCCTCCAAAGGCCAATGTTGAGGTGCAAGGGGGCACTATATGATCATTTCATGGTGTCCAAGTGCCCCCAAAGGAAATGTTTATTCTCCCAAGTGTCCAATGAGAGGGGGTGCATCATCTAACCTGTGGGATTCATGCCCCTATGAAGGTCCAAACAACCTTGTGCCTCTATGGGCAAGCTTTCACCTGACAAGGCCCTGCAAAGACAAGCAAGTACGCCCCTCCAAGGGTCCACAAGTCACAATTATCATGCCAAGTAAGCCATATCTAGTAAAATAACCACCTAAACATGTGCGTCAAATACCTCCTTTTCAAAATAAACAAATGCTCAAATACCTTATAAAACTTGCCAAATTTAAGTATGGGAGGTTGTCATGGTGCCCTATTGGGTAGATCATTCCCCAAGTCAAGGAATGTTTCCCTGGAAGACCCTCTCCAATTCATGTAAAAGAGTATGAGGTGAATGGGGGTGTGAATTTTGGGCATGGGGTTTCTTGACATACAAGGGCTCATATTGTCTCCTTTATGGGTGCCTTTGTAGGGGGTGTGATGCATCCTTGTTTTCAATGCAAGTTTTTTCCAAGCCCTTTATTTACCATTAATTGATTAAGGTCCAAACATTGAGTACTATATGCAAGAGAAAGTAAAAATTACTGCAATGCCACTTAAGGCTAGAACACATTGAGTTCTATGTGCAAGGAAAGTAAAAGACACTGCAATGCATTCCCTCAACAAGCAAGACATTTATTAGTTATGTGTTTCATTTTACAGGTCCTTGATTTTTTTGTGAAGAAGCATTTCATTGCTCTTAGGACCATTAGGGAGAGCATCTAGTATTGTTTTGTCTTTTATCTTTTTCCAACTACAAGCCTCTGGGCCTTTGGCCCCTTCTTCCCATGAAATTGTTAGGGACCTAACCCCTCACGTAGGTAGAATAATATATTCCAATGTAATAAAGGTCAATATTAATAAGGCCTAGCAATAAGGAAGAATAAGTCGAATGTAAGAAGACCTAATAGAAGCTTCTGCTTCTAGAAGGATCTTCCTCTAAATGGTTCTTTTGATAGACATATTTAGTATAAATAGGAGTCGAGGGTATGAGAACTGTTGTCTTGGATATTATTGTAATAGAGCTCTGCTCAACTGGAGGTTGCCCCCTCGAAGAGGCAAGTGAACATTGCTATCAGTAATCGAAATGCTCTTTCTGGTGTTATTATTTTATCATTTCAGTATTATTGTGGTGTTGTTCTGGTAATATTGTTGTTCATMTACCATTTCTAGCATTTTATTTTGTTCTGCATACTTTTATATCTGGAATATTACAAGTGGTATCAGAGCACTTTCCTCGGCAGAAAATTGTGGGTAAATTTTTTTCAGGATAAAGACATATTCCAACGTCTTTAATCTATAGAGATATGTCATTATGCACATAAACTCGCGGTTGAGGGATTCATACATGTAGGAAATACAAGTGGTACTTAAGCGCACATCTGTTGGCCACCCTTGTAACCCCTGTTGGTACCCCTTCGAGTGGTAGTGCATTAGACAACACATGTATATGGATCGACCTTGATTTCCTGAAGCCCTCTTTAGATAAACCGATCGGTCGCTGGACTTCTATAGTGTCACTGAGAACAACACTCGGAAAGATACTCTCTAGTACTTGGGTAGTCAGGTAGTACGGCTAAGGGCATGGTCTAGCCTCCTTAGTTGGTGCCCTGAGATATTGGGCTGAGTACTATTGTTGGACCCTGCACATATATTAGAGAGATATAGCACAAGGAAAACCATTTTCTGTAGAACCCTTGAATACCTAACCCTCAGGGATGGAAACAATAAATAAAACAAACATGATCTATTGTCGCGCAACTTGTTCGAGTTTCCAAATCACTACACATTTCTTCCTAGTTAATCATTGGGCATTTCATCACTGCAATATTCTTCATATTGGAGTATAACTCCGCAGGTGTTTAAAAAAAAAAAAGTCTGGAAGTTTTTGCACCATTATTTGAGACATATTCCATTAGATTTATCTCTTCGCCCTTATCACATTCATACCTATCATTTTTCATCAAAATTTTTTACCCCACCTGCCCCTCTTCGGTTCCCTCGTCATCATGGCCCATACCCGTAGCTAAGACTTGGAAGCTCGCTTCAATACCTTGCAATCTAATTTCACAGAGACCCAACAAGAAGTGAGACAACTCAGTGCCAATATTTCCACCATCAATAAAACCATGCATTCCTCCATCGTCGCCTCAATCACGGAACTCAAAGAAGACCTCAAACAAGACATGACTACCCAACTTGAATATGTCGCTTCAATGATCTGTACCAAGCAACATAAACCTGCAAATACCCCTTTATCTAACCCATCTTTGTATACTGAAGCCTAAACTTCCTCTCATTCCCATAATTTTCAGCCCCATCACTTTCAGCATGACCTACGCCTTCTGCAGGTGGATGTGACCAAATTTGATGGCTCAGATCCCACTGGTTGGGTAACTCAAATGGAACATTATTTCTCTTTGTAAAACATTACAGATGACTTGGCCGAACTCTGGTATGGTGTTCTCCATCTAGATCAAGAACGTTGGCAATGGTGGCAATGGAGAAAAACTGCTCGTCAAGGATATGCTGCTTGGACACACTTTGTGGCAGAGCTTTATGAATGCTTTGACACTGATACCAACCATTTAGGACGTTTGAAAAAGTTGAAACAATTTGGCATAGTGGAAGACTTTATAGCTTCTTTTGAGAAACTGGATTTCGTACAGAGGGCATGTCTGATGTTTTTTTCCAAGAATGTTTTATCAATGGCCTCAAGGACCTCTGTGCCGCAGGACCTCCAATCCATCCTCTCTAAACATCAAGTGGTTTTTTCCACTCCCCAGGGACTCCCTCCTTCCCATGGTGTTCATGATCATTCCATTCCCCTTGTCCCAGGAAGTCTTCCTCCCAATATCCATCCCTATCGTCACCCCTTTTCCCCAAAAAATGAAATTGAAAAAATGGTTCAAGAACTGGTTAACGCAGGTGTTATCCACCCTAGTACGATCCCTACTCTTCTCCTATGGTGATGGTCATGAAGAAACAAGGCTCTTGGCGCATGTGTCATGATTTCCATGCCCTCAACAAACCACCATTAAAGACAAATTTCCTATTCTTGTCATTGATGACCTCTTGGATGAATTGAGTGGCACCCAGTTCTTTATTAAACTTGATCTTCGTTCTGGCTACCACCAAATCCGTATGAAAGAGGGAGACATTCCTAAGGATTCCTTTAGAACTAATGAGGGCCACTATGAGTTTTTGGCCATGCCCTTTGGTTGGTGTAATGCTCACTCCACTTTCTAAAGCCTCATGAATAATGTCTTTCGTCCTTTTCTCTGTCATTTTGTCTTAGTATTCTTTGATGATATCCTCATATATAGAAAAAACTGGACAGACCATCTTTCTCATGTGGATTGAGTTCTCCATGTACTCTCTCAACACCAACTTTCCTGAAACAATCTAAATGTGCATTTGGCGCCTCGGAAGTCGAGTACTTGGGTCATCTTGTTGGAAAGCATGGCATCAGGGTGGATCCTAAAAATATTGAAGCTATGCAAGACTGACCTCACCCAAAGACTCTCAAAATCTTGCATGGATTTTTGGGCTTAATGAGATATTATTACAAGTTTGTTAAGAATTATGCAAAGATTGTGGCCCCTCTCACTACACTCCTTAAAAAGAATTCTTTCACCTGGACTCCAACAGCTGCTCAGGATTTTCAAAACTTGAAGATGGCCATGTGCACCACTCGAACCCTGGCACTTCCCGATTTCAAAAAGAATTTCGTCCTGGAATGTGATGCTTCAGGGAAAGGAATTGGTGTTGTCCTTATGCAAGAGGGTTGGCCTTTGGCCTTTACCAGCTGACAATTGTCTAAACAAAATTTGGGCAAATCAATCTATGAAAAGGAAATGTTGGTCATTCTACATGCCATTGATATTTAGCGCACTTATATATTTGGGCAACGCTTCCAAATTAAGACAGATCATCAAAGCCTCAAGTATTTTCTGAAACAATGCATCTCCTCCCAGAGAAACAAAAATGGGTGACTAAGCTCTTTGGATATGATTATGAGATTATTTACAAGAAAGGAAAAGACAATGTGGTTGCAGATGCACTTTCCCGAAAATATGAAGATGAAGGGTCCCTTTTTTCTCTCTCCTTCATTGTACCAGATTAGCTCCAAGTCATTCACCAGGAATGGCTACACGATCCCAAAAGTTCACATCTGATACAACAATTGCAGTCCAATTCTCCAGTTTCCCTAGGTACTCTCGGCTCCATGATGAGCTTCAATACAAAGGCCATTTTTATTTAAATAAATAGTCAAAACTTAAATCCACGGTACTTTCTGAGATTCATGCTACACCTACAACTAGGCACTCTGGGTTTACCAAAACCTATGACAGGGTCAAACATTCTTTTTTCTGGGATGGTATGAAACAGGACATTCATAATTTTGTGGCTAAATGTGATGTGTGCCAACGCAACAAGGGTGAAACAATCAAATCTTCTGGCACACTACAACTGCTTCCGATTCCACCTGCTATTTGGTGGGATATCTCTATGGATTTTATTGTAGGCTTACCTAAATCAAGAAATAAATAAGTCATCATGGTGGTCGTTGATTTCCTTTCCAAGTATTCTCATTTCTGTTCTCTTCAACACCCATTTACAGCAGCCACTGTGGCTCAACTTTTCATGGATCAGGTCTTCAAGCTTCATGGCATGCCACATTCTATTGTTTCTAATCGTGGCCCAACTTTCACCAGCGATTTTTGGCAAGAACTGTTCAAGCTACAAGGCACCCAATTGCATCTCAACACAACTTATTATCCCCAGACTGATGGTCAAATTGAAGTTGTCAACAAGTGTTTGGAAACATATTTGAGGTGTTTTGCATCATAAGATAAAAATCAGTGGGCTCAATGGTTACCACTAGTTGAATGGTGGTACAAAACTTCATATCACACAACTACCCGCATGACTCCTTTTGAAGCAGTATATGGAAAAAAACCACCTTCATTTCTCTCATATTTATTGGGTGTCTCGAAGGTCCATGTGGTTGACCAAACGCTTATAGTTTGAGAGGCTATTCTCCGTACCCTCAAAGATAATTTTTTCATGGCCCAGAATTGCATGAAGCAACAAGCAGATCAAGGTCGCTTTGAATGTCAATTTGTAGAAGGGGATTAGGTGTTTCTTTGACTGCAGCCTTAAAATAAAAATTCCCTCAAGGATGACCATTGTCAAAAACTGGCACCCAAATTTTATGGTCCTTATACCATTCTCAAGCGTGTGGGATAGGTGGCCTATCGGTTAGCTTTGCCCAGTCATTCTAAGATACATCCTGTTTTTCATGTTTCCTGCTTAAAGAAGGTGATTGGAACTAAGTGCCAAACTCAAACCAACTTTCCTGAGTTGGATGAAGAAGGCTCCATTTGGCTACAGCCATAAGCAATGTTGCACCAGTGTGAGCGTCACCTATGTAACACACCCACTACCATAATTTTTAAAATTTTGGGATTAATCTCTCATACATGGGAGATCTCCCTAAACTTCGCATTAGCGAAATGCCAATCCCCGGTTCTATATCGGGATATCGCAACTCACTAGTTCGCGATTCACACGAACACAATTTACATACACAACAAAACCCCAATCCTCGATGGTCAACGGGTCAACACTTCCCTCTATCGGAGATTACCCTATCGGGAAATCGGCACATGAAATGCCGTGGTCCACTTACACGGTGAATCCCCGAACCCCAAACTCCGATATGCTTCCACCTGTACTCCACCGATGATCGCGGTCCCACACGCCACGTCACTTCGGGATTTCGCGGATCGTGAATTCGCGATGCATGACTCTTTGACATCGAGAACCCCGATTCTCCGAACGCCAAAATCCCGAAGTCCGATGCCACCTGTTCTCCACTCGGCTATCGGGAAATTGCGATTCGGGAAACCGCGGTTCTTGGTGCACAAGGTCACAGACCTTGCCAAACCCCGAATCCCGACTCCTCAAGATCCTTCGCCACGTGCCCCTATCCTGATCGACGGTTCAGATCGATTCAGGGAATCACGACTCGCGATTTAACGAGGTGTAGAACTCTCACCTTATCAATCCCCGAACGCCGAAACCCTGAAGTCCGATGGACTTTGGTTCTCCACACTTGTACTCGCGGGTTATCTCCCGCGCAACTCCTCCACGATTGGACGGTCCTATCGGGAAATCGCGGATCGCGATTTCCTGTTGCACAATTTCCTTACCATAGAAACTCCGATGATCAAAACGCCGACGGCGCCCGATCTTTTGCCACCTTTCCCCGCAGACGAACAACTATGATTGTATCGGGATTTTCCTACGGTGTTCCCGACTCTTTCTGGTTGATTGACACGGGTCCTCCCTACAGCTCCGTCCTCCTCCGCGTATGGACTTGACAGCTGGCTCCCACTCATCGGGGTTTCACGGTTCACGACTCCGTATGGCAAGAGTTTCTTGCATTCGAAAACCCCGATATGCCGAACCCCGACTATGTTGGATCCACTGACACACGTCCCTCAAATGATGGACGGTCCTAATTGTATCGGAGAATCGCGTATCGTGATTTCCTTGTACACAAATATCTTGTCTCCGGGAACCCCGATTCCCGATCTCCGACTCTTCGAAATCCTCCACCACGTGTTCTGGCTGAAATCAATGGCTAGGATTTCTTTCCTGCACGCTAGGGTTTAACTCCGGTGCAACTTCCCAAGAACGGACGGTTATCGGGACTATGATCTAAGATCTGACAGTTCAGATCTCTTTCCCTTGCATGCTCCCCCTTCAGAGGATATACTCCATGCAACTCCTCCCGATCCAACGGCTGACGGGGAATGTGAACCGAGATCTGACGGTCCAGATTCGTTCTTGTTGGGTCTTGGGATTTACGATCCCAATTTCTCATTGCTCACGATGAGAGAGGCAAGGCATGTAGCGCTTGCGTTACTTTCGTAAATCTAAAGGTCGTGAATCACTATGGTTCCTCCGACGAGATCTCATCCTTCGACTGGTCACTCCTCACAACACTACTATCCTGGAACCTTAAGAGATTCGTTCTTCCTCGTGCAGGGTTAATAGACTTGTGCGTTCAAATTCTTGTTCTGGGTTCTTAGTGAACCTTTCCAAGTAGGAAGTCTCTGTGAAGAGATTCCTATCGGGGCATTTCCGGAAGCGGATAAAGGAAGATAGCTTTCCGAGAACGGTTGGACAAGGTTAGATACATTTATCAAGTGAGTCGAGCACGGTTTTCCCGGTGCTAAACATATATATCAATTCATTCATATCACACTCTATGCGAACCTTCTTATACGGGAGTCATTTATAATTTCACCATTCTATGAGCCAATATCTACCCCTCAATATCAATTTCTGCACAGACATTCTTACACAGGAAATAGTTACGATTCCACAAGTCTATGAACATATGTGACAGCATATAATTTCGAGATGCAACATAAGCAAAATACTTATCAGAAGTAATTATAGCAATGGAAGTGACTGCTGAGAGGGGTGCTCATTTCCACCCAACCGTAGGCGTAGCGACTCCTACTGGATTTACCACTAGCCATCCCCGAGCTGAGACCACGATGTCCTGAGACTTGCGCCTTCCTGTCTTCCAGTGTCCAGGAGCAAAGGTTGCAATCCTTCCCCTGCGATCACTCACTCTGCGTAGAAAAATTCCAGAGTTTCCCCTTGCGTCTGCCCCCCCTCCGTCAATCGTTCCAGCCATACGCCTTATCCTCTCGCGAGGTTGCGTGTGGCACGATTTCCCNTGGAAGTTAACGCCCCTTTTTCAAGGTGCCCTCCACCACCATCGTGGTCTCTTTTCCACACATCCCCTCTCAGCAGTTCTGCAATAAATTCAATTGTCATTTACATTCCTTGACCCCTTCCTGCAGGTTCGTTTACATCACATATTCGTACTTATGAGTTTTTGCCACAGTCCTTGGCCCGTTCAGTTATATTTACAATCTGGGGGAAACAGGGTGTTACAATTCCCTCCCCCTTAAAAAGGAACATCGTCCTCGATGTTCTTAGCTACTAACATGAATTACATGTACAGAAGTAAACAAAATCGGATATGCTTGTCTCATGGCATCCTCCATTTCCCATG
>JASDQU010028829.1:13127-27945 GCA_032191745.1 Picea mariana
GGTCATCGCCAAGGAATATCTTTGAAGTCAGAAGATTTCGTGGAATAGCCAGTTTTTACAGGAAGTTCATCAGAAATTTTAGTGGAATTTATGCAGCAATGATGGACACAGTCAAGAAAAGACATAAATCTTTTCATTGGACAGAGGAAGTAGAAAAAAGTTTTAAGTTGTTGAAGGAGAAGATAACTGAACAACCAGTTTTGGTTTTGCTAGATTTCAATAAAACATTTTAAGTGAGATGTGACGCAAGTGGATTCGCAGTTGGAGCAGTCTTAAGTCAAGACAATAGACCAATTGCATACTTCAGTGAGAAGCTGAACGAGAGCAAGATGAAATATTCCACATATGATAAAGATTTTTATGCAGTCATACAGGCGCTGAAGAATTGGAGGCACTACTTGGTTCCGAAAGAGTTTGTTTTTTATAGTGACAACCATGCTTTACAATTCATAACCAAACAGGGAAAAATGAACCAGAAACATGAAAAATGGGTTGAATTCATGCAGAACTTTACTTTTGTTATAAAGCACATTTCTGGAACTGCTAACAAAGTTGTTGATGCATTGAGCAGGAAATGTTTGATTCTCCAGGAGTTTTGTGTGAAGCCTTAGGTTTTGATAGCCTTAAGGACATGTACAGAGATGATTCAGATTTCAAGGATGCTTATGAAGCATGTGAGAATCTTGTTCTGAGAGACAAAAGCCAATAGATTGAATATTTAATTCAGGATGGATTATTATTCAAAGGAAATCAGTTGTGTATCTCTAAGAGTTCTATGAGAGAAAACCTTTTAAAGGAAAAACATAGTGGGGGATTGGTTGGACATTTCGGCCATGATAAGACATTCGCACAACTGAACAACTTGTATTATTGGCCAAGGATGAGGACAGATGTCAAGAAATTTGTCAACAGATGTAGAATTTTCCAGCACACAAAGGGGAAAAGACATAATACAGGATTGTATCAACCATTTCCAGTACCAGAGAGGTCGTGGGATGCGGTAAGAATGGATTTTTTGTTAGGACTGCCGAGGACACAGAGAGGTTTTGATTCCATATTCATGGTATTCGACAGATTCTCAAAAATGGCACATTTCATTCCATGTCAGAAAACTAGTGATGCAACACACATTGCAAATTGTTTTTTCAAAGAAGTTGTTTGACTTCATGGTTTACCCAAGAGTATTGTTTCAGACAGGGATACCAATTTTTTTGGTCACTTATGGAGAACACTGTGGAAGAAGATGAGAACAGATTTATCTTCTATCTCAACATATCACCCTTAGACGAATGGACAGACTAAGGTAGTAAATCGAAGTTTGGGAGACTTATTGAGGAGTTTAGTAGCTGAACATCATAGTCAGTGGGATCAAATTCTGCCACAAGTGAAATTTGCATATAACGATTCACCTAACAGGAGAATAGGACAAAGCCCATTCCATATAATGTATGGAATGCAACCAAGAGGAGTATCTGAGTTGAGAGACTTAGAGCAGAGTGAGTTCAGAAGTGTTGGAGTGGAAGATTTTGCAGCAGAAATGAAAGAGCTCCACAGTAGGATTAAAGATCGATTACAGAATTCCAACCAAGAATATAAGCGCAGAGAAGATAAGCACAAAAGAGAGCTTCAGTTCGAAGTGGGAGACCTAGTCTTAACACATCTAATAAAGGAAAGGTTCCCAAGGGGAACATATAATAAGCTGAAAATGAAAAAGATAGGGTCGTGTAAGATTTTGAGAAAATTTGAGGCAAATGCTTCTAAGATAGAATTGCCAGATGGTGTGGGAATATCACCCATATTCAACGTATAAGATATGTATCCTTACAAGACAGATAAAACAAGAAGACAAGAGAATCAAAAGGAAGTTTAGTGGGTTAAACAGATGCATGTAGCTGAAAATCCGTAGATGGAAAGGATCATTGATCAGAAAGTTAGCAAGAAAACCCAGAGAAAGACATATTTTAAGTATTTGGTAAAGTGGAAGGGACACCCGATCGAGGATCCCAGTTGTGAAAGTGAATCAAATATCCAAAAACATGGACAAACAGTGCAGGAGCTCATGAACAGGAGTTCATGAATTTTTCAGCCAGAGGAGTATGATGCAGGAGCATCATAAGAATGCACAAGTGGAGGACAACTGGATATGCACCCGCGTGCATTTTGAAGAAGTTTTGAATTTGAAAATATGAGACATTAAATGTAATATCTGGAAGGGATATGTTTTCATTTATAGTTTGGAGATTTTAACACAAATCTTGAGCAGTTGCTCTCATCTTTTGGTTGTAACCATTTAATGTAATCAATGTAAAGTAGTTGTAAGATTTAATTTCGATTAGATAGCTTGAGGTTGTAGGAGGGAAAACTCGAGAAATGTCCCTCGTATGTATTGTATTGTATCATTATTCTCATCATAATTGTAAGAGTTAGAGATGTAGAGAAAGAGAGCATAGGAGAACAAAGACGAAGATAAACTGTAGAAGTTGTACAAGACTATAGTTGTTGCTATAGGGACCATGTACAGAAGCACTTGACTTAATATAAGAAGGCTTTGATTCCATTTCATGGTGTGGTGATTACTATTGTTTGTATCATTTGAATGGTATGTTTATAGTTTTATTATATTCTCTGTTATGCATTTATTTCAATGCTATGTGTATTTTTGATTTCATGTTGAATGTATGAAGTCTGTGGGAGGGAGAGTATGAGTTTCAATTGTTTCTTTCCCTGAGAATTCCTGTAAGGAGTGCAATGAAGGTCCGCAAGGAGTGCGTTGACAAGATTCTGAGTTTTATCTTAGAAAATCTCAGGAGAGATATCGTTGTTCTTATACCAGCAAAAGTGTGAGTATAACACAGATCCGTGCAAGGTGTGCATAGGCCAGATCGAGTCTTAGACTTTTCCAACCAAGGAAGTGGTTGAATAACTTTTGTCGCAAGGAGTACGTAGAAGAGGGAGACATCAGATAATCAAATATGATCATGAAGGCTGTAAGGAGTGCATGCAAGAATCCCTTAGAATCTTAGAGTTTGAAGCAATAACCAAGATCAGGAGGGATAAAGACTTTAAGGAGTTCAAGGTAAAGTCAAGGGTCAAATTTACCTCGTAGAAAGAAATCTCAGAAGGAAGGACACCAAGTCATTTGGCAAGATTTATTAGGAGTCTGAATGGATGGTTGAAATTCTCGGTGGGAGAAACAACGATTCTCTGTGGACCGTTGGATTTAGTAGATCAGTGGAGAGGATACGGCTGAGTGTCTTTCAACACTCGCAAGCTCAGGAGGGAGAACCGTTTTCAGATATGGATCAATGAGAGCTGTTGATCTCGTGTTTTGAATTTTGTCATTTCAGAATTCGGGAGTGTGGAGAAGTTGTGACTTGGAGTCAAGAGTCACGAAATACCGATTCACGAAATCCCGACAGGATCTGCACCATCATATTGCGGAAGAATCTGGATCGTTGATCTGCAACAAAGAATTCATGAGTTTGGACTTCAGGGAAAAGGAGGAGAATTGTATTATGAACTCACGAGTCAAAAAATTCCAACGCACTTGGAGGTTGGGCCCTAGGACGCAGCAGAAGGTCACATCAAGAGAATTTAAGGGAGGAGTTAGAGACCCGCTAACCCATTTTTGGGGTTTCGGGATCTGAAGGAGTCAGGGAACTCAACAACAGGATTCGTGAAGTCGTGAAACCCGACTCGCCCTTTTGGGGTTAAATCTGTGGTCACGAGGAGTGAAGGTTTACGTCTAGCGCTTTTTCGCTTGGGCGTGACTTCTAAAAAGGACCTATGGTTATATACTTTGGGAGATTCCAGCTAGGAATCAAGGAGCCATTTCGTCTCAAGTGATTAAGAATGATCCTTAGACCGGGAGGTCAGCAGATACCTGTTAGGTAGGGGTGTTGTGTCAAAAACCAACATCACTTAAGCACTCTTTTATAGAAGGGGGTCAAATCTTCATTGATGTCAGCCTTACAAGAAAACATCTCTCAAAGACAAATTCCATTAGAAGCGTGCACTGAAATTATTTGTATCTTATAAGATCCTCTATCGCATTAGAATTTTTTCCTAAAGGTTGGCTCTTCTAACCCACTCTAAGATCCATCCAATATTTCATGTGTCTTGTTTAAACAAGTTTCTAGGGTCGTCGAGTTTAGTATAGCCTTCCGAAACTTGATGGATATGGATTCATTTGGATCAACCGGAAGTAGTACTAGCCAATGTAGACTGTGGACTATGGCAACACATCATCCAATAATTTTTTATCTAGTGGAAAGATATAAAACCAAAATATGTCACTTGGGAACCAATAACAATTGTACAATAGTTTCCACACCTATAGCCTTGAGGACAACACTTTTTTGAAATGGAATGGAATGTTAGGGTCCTTCCCCTAACCTCCCTACTTTGAATACATAGTAGTTAGTTAATCAATGTATGAGGCCCATTAGTTAGTTAGTGGGTACTTACTTAATGTAAAAAGGGTCATCTTGATTAAATAAGGCCCACTACGCCGTTGGTACCCTTTAATGATAGAACCACAAGTAGTTAGGGTTTTCACTATTAAGTGTTACCCTAATAATATGGAAATTATAAGAGTCTAAATAAATAATCCTAAAGTTCTAGAAGTCTAAATAAATTAATTTTAGAAAATAGTTTATTCTAGAATATTTGTTAATAGGATATTTAGTTTAATATGTAAATAAAACCTATCACACTCAATTGATTATATCATTGGTTGTTCTCCAAGGTTTTAACATAGATTTGAGCTATATAAACTAGCTCTTTTTCATGTGAGGTACATAGGATTTATTCCCTCACTCTATTTGTAACTATGTTTTGCTTATTAATAAAATTACATGTTTGAGGACACTTTTTCAACATTGGTATCAGAGCCAAGTTGAATGATGTTGGATGGATTAAGGAAGAAAGGAAGTCTTCACAACATCAACCAGGATCTATCCAAATTCAAGGACAATAGTATTGATGTAACTCTATTGTGAGTTTAATAAGGAAAAACTTAGTTTATAATTGTAGAAAATTTTAAAATCAATTTGTTGATTTTATTTCAGATTTAATTTTCACTTTTTTGTTGAATATCATTTTAGATCTATTTAAATTGTTTATAGTTCTAGATATGAAATTTGTTACATGTAAATTAGTTAAGTATTGTAAATCTCAAGATATAGTAGATCTGTTATAAATCTGCAATTGTTTTTAGATCTTAAGATACATTTTTGTTTTTTCAATTGATGAAGAGGACTCATTTTGTAAAATTGTGACATATCTTCTTATAAAGATGACAATTAATTTATTGAATTGCAAATTTTTCCTATATTTAGCCTACTTTGCTCTTCACCTCAAAATATACATTTTAAAGAATGCACTGATGAATTTGGCATGAAGAAAACTTACTACACCAAGAACTTATGGTTTTGAGTTAAGAAGGTTAATAAAATAGAGTTTGCTCCATTCTTGCAAAATGGTAGATTATTGAGATTCTTTGACGAAGATTATCATTCATGATTATATTGAAATTTGAAAAGAAATGCTATAATGAAAGACTCAACAATTGTTTTATCCCTGAGTCAATTTCTATCTCATAATTGTCATGAATTTAAGAAAACTATGTTGTTGATTTGTTCTTTCTCAAGTAGGGTACCAAATGCATGATTATGTATGCAAGATTGTAGAACTAAATCTAAATATTGGTGTCAAAGAGAGACATTGCTATAGTATTATCTTCACATTTTGATAGAGTATCTGTTGGAATTAAGACAGGTTGCAAAGATTATAGAAATTACAGTCAAATTCCAATCTCTAAAGCTTTGCGTTAAAATATTAGAGCAGAGATCTGAGAAAAAATGAGTCAACTCATGATCTTGGCCATACAAAGATTTGAGAATGTAAGTTATTATAGTTAGAAGACATAGTGGAGAATTTTTTTTTGGATAAACACTGTGTGCATGGTTTTCGAAACATCCAACGTTTTGAGTGGACACTCCACCCATCATCAGGGACAATAAAAAGCTAAAATGCCATACAATGTCTATCCAGAAACATTTTCTATACAAAAATATTGTTTCGAAAGGATACTTGCAATTAAACAAAGACTTAAGGAGATATCTTACTCTGATTCGACGAGCCTTCACTCAACACAACACATGGATATTTTGGTGCATTGGTTAGTTGGCATTTAATTCTCAATAGAATCGATTTCTACCTATATACATAGATTCTCTCCAAAGTCAACACCTATATATTCATCATTCTGAATTATTCATAGTTTAAATGGTAACAAATACAAGTTATTATATATCCACTTTGAAATTTTATTTATGGTTTCTTAAAGTCATAAAATATGTGATGCATAAACAAGTAATTTGAGCACGCATTTTAAGTAGAAGTATTATTTTTAAATTTTTTAGGGACAAAGAAAGAGAGACTTAAAGTATAAGTTTTGGAAACATTTAATGGTGTTGTTAGCACCAAGAGTTGTTCTTAGACTACTTTAAGAACAATCCCAGTGCCCATCAGAATATAAAAGGTTAAAACAAGTTTATACTTGAGTGGATCAACAAGACTAAGTAAGAAAGGGAGAGGGAAGCAAACTGTCTATAGAGGAATTCCATTGGGCATGTAGTCATAACATCCTATAGATAAAAGGAAATTAAACTGTGTACTAGATAAAACTTTTATATAATTATGTGTAGAAGCATAGAGAATATGGAAAAAGGAAGAACATTCATCATACAAATATCCTTTCTGCAAACATGTTAAATATTTCTTAAACAATAAACAATTATTAATGGGCAAGCTACAACAGATCCTCTATTGTTCATGAATCCATCAATCAATGGCAGTTATGATCCTCAAAACCTACAATATATTCAAGAAAGAGGATGGCAAAAGATATGGAAAACAAATAATACAATCTGATAAACAACTCTCATGAATATTTAATGGCAAAAATGCTAATTACAAACAGGCCCTCAAGCTTACAAATAAGCAGCTAAATTGTTCCTCCAACTCTCTCCTCTCTTGGATCATGAATCCAACCCTTTCCTCAGAAAAACCACTACTATCTATAGTGTATTAATCCTTCCTACTCTAAATAGGTTGAATCCCAAGTGGTTGCATTGGATTCCCTTTTCTCTAGGAGTTGTTACAACAAGGTGAAACAAAAAATCCACCTAGCTCCTATTTTTTTGGATCTTGTCTATTGTGATAAATCCTTTTTGAAACAGGTCATGTTGCTTGATATGGTGATAGAAAACGTGTCCCTCATGTCCAAATATATCCTAAGAAACCATTTGAACCCCTCAGACAAGTGGCAACCCTCCTACAACTCATATTTATCAATCTGTTAGAGTTTGTAGTGCAATTCTAGGATTCACTACAAACTTTCTTGTAGATGATGATTTCAACTTTTCTCCCAAACGACGAACTGGGTTGGGTTGATTTTTGCTCAAAAATTCCATGATATTATGATTCATCTCCACATAAAATTTTAGAAGAACCCAGATCACAATTTAAAACTTATGATGACAAAATGACTCTACTTTGTACTAATTCACTACAAACTATCCCAAAATTACCAGTGCAACGCCTTTGACAACACACACTGCGAACTTTCCTGTAGGTGCATTTTTACATTCAAAGTTTATGTAGACTTTTAAAACTTGCAAATAAATATGGGAAATCCTTACAGAACCTGCTACAATCTTCTGAAACATGAAGTAACCTTTTGCAGAAGTCATGTGAATATGGTAACCTCAGTTTAAGACAAAAATATTTACTCAGGTTATAAGTATGTGCAATAAAGTGAACCATGGAAAAATGATTTTGATGTAAACATAATATCATGTATTCATATTTTCTTGGTGCTTCTTTAGGATGTCCTCTTTGCATTTTCTCACAAAAATTCAAGCATCCCACCCTCTAGAATGCTTCCTTGAAAAATGGTTCATAATTGATAAGTTACATGTCATATGGCTTAGCCCAAACAATCTCTCCCCCTTTGTGAAACTTCTTACCTTGTTTATTTTCCGTGATAGCTTGTTTTGAAAACAATTAACCCTCTTATAACAACTTGTTCTCAGATGTATGATTAAAACAGGAAAATAGGGCTTTTGATAGAAATGGCACAACTTAGGGTTTGCTTGGATAAAATATTCATGCACAACAACAGAGTGAGGATGAATATGATGAAAGTAGGAGATGGAAAGAAAAGAATAGAACCCCAAATTGAATGAGGCCACAGTCAAGAATTGTTTTTAGCAACTCTATGTGAAATAGAGGGTTCGTAATGCACTATTGAGTTTGCAACGTGCAAAGTTGTACTAGGTTTTATGATAGGTTTGCAAGAATTCACACATATGAATAGGAAAATGAATTTGAAAAGTTAAAATCTCAGATCTAAGTGAAGCAAATTCAAGGAGGGTTTTTCCTGGTAAGAAAACAGAGGGTTCATAGTGCAAGTTTGCAGCGCACAATTTGTAGCATCATAAAAAATATAGTGGATAAGGTTACTGCTACAAGAGGTAGCTGCAAATTGATATTTTTGGTATAACATAACAAACTTGAATATTTACAAAGTTTAGGATACCAATACTGTAGGATTTGATAAGTGCAATGAGTTTGCAATGGAGGTAATATGTAACATTTTACAGTGCAGAAAATTGACAACAACTAGAAACCAATATAATAAGCCTTCATTCAATGAACAATCTTTAAATAGGGTACCAAATATATCTAAAACTTCAGTTGGTGTCTCATGAACTGTAATGGGACTTTGTTCAAAGAATTCAATCCTCTTTCATCTGTTACAGTCAATTTGAAGCACCATATTTCAAACCAATGGAAGTGTGCTTCATTCAAATTGATAGACCTGTTTCTTGAAATCAACCTGAAGAACATGATGCATTAAAGGCACTAAAAACAATGAGATATCCCTTGACACTTTTCCAGGGTATAATGATTTGTTATTAGTGCATGAGGTAATTTCTTGATATGCTGCGAACTTTCAGGTGAGTTTGTAGCAAGTAGACTGGACACTTGGTTTGACCCTCAAACAATTGAAAATGACACAATGAACCTTTTGTTCATCCCTTTGAGACAAGACACATGATAATGATAAGTTTAAGACCCAGCGTGTGACCAATGTTGACCCTTATTTCTTTCATGATGATGAACACTACCATGACACCAAGACTCTTACATGGACTAAGGTAAGAATTTTTTACTCTTGAACATTTCATGTGCTAACATTGGCTCCATAGGGGATGACATGCTCCCTGTGAGATTCCAAGAACATTGCAGTTCCATTGCCTTATCCATTGGGATATGGAGTCTTATTGTTGATCTATTACAAACCGAGAAATTAAAAGAAACAAAAATGATCGTATGATGAGCTTATTCCCCTACTTCTAACTTGATCTTTGAGATGCTTGATCAGGTGAAATAAAAAATCGAGTGCATCCATGCTAGGATCTTGTCTACTTATTGAATTCCTTGCATAACCCTGCTTAATGGAAATTCAAATTGAAAATTGAATCCAATCTGAAAACTCATCCACTTTAAGGATCCAATTCCACTGACTGATTCTAGGTAACTCATAAAGGTCTCTTTCTATGATGTTTCCAACATAAGTGAAAAAGGATCTTGAAGAATATTTGTGAATACCACTTGTCGATCGATAAAAAGGAAATGACATTCCTTGTCTATAGTTTCTTCATATGCACAAGTATAGAGTAACATACAATCTTCTTTCTTCACTGTATCTGTTTCTTCAAATGTTGATGGCTCTTGTTCTAAGTTTTCAAATGCAGGATCATTCTTAGAATAAATGGAAACGGTATATTATTTTCTTTATCATGCATTTCAACCTCAATAAAATTCTCCATATAGAGAACTATGGGATCACTAAGAGCGTGGAAAGGTTGTTGTTGACTTATAATGTTATCATTATGTTCCAAAAAGCTGTGTGATTTTGCAGCTCAATTCTCTCTGCTCTATAAGCAACTTCAATTTTTTCTTTCAAAAGCTTAAATGAAGAAAAGCATAAGGGAATGACTTACCTCCAACAAAGTCACAATTTTCCCTATGATAGAGGTCATAACTGTCACAAATGGGCTAAATGATTTCAGAAGACTATTGAAAAGAATCATTTTCTGGATGAAAGAATATTTTTGATGTTTTTTGGAAATTAGCCTCGTCATAGTTTTAATTACTCATCATATACAGGTAAACAAAAGGCTTATTGAAGATCATAAATAACAAAATTAGAGACACCATCTTTCTCCTCAACATGATGTTCTGCCAAATCCTTCTCATGGAATCCTTCTTGTTCATGTTCACTGTCAGCTCTGCCTGCATTCCACTCCTCATCCTTAACTTGATATGAAAATTTTCCACAAGATTTGAGATTATCCTCAACCTCTTTAGCATCAATGGACATTTGATGCAAGGTGACAAACCTCATTTCTAGGAGAAGAAGAGACAAATATGGATGAAGAGTTGTTACATAACACAGTCTAGCAGTAGTTTCAGGTGGTTGGATATCTAAAGGCATGCTGCAATAAAAACTATAAAATTTCTTGTTGAAAATAACAAGAGATTCATCCTCCCCACTTTTCAAATCATAAAACTCATCTAAGTATTGGTCAAGAAATTTGTTCTTTTCCCGGTACCTTGAAAATGCACCAAATAACTCATCCCATGAACCAATGGAACCAACCTCTAGATTTTTAAACCACAAAGCAACATCTCCAACCAAATATTTGGAAAATAACCTCATAACAACATCCTCATGCATGATTTCCAAATTGTCAATGACATTCTGAAAAACTATCAAATTCTTCTCAACTATATTATGCTATTCTCCAACAAAAAGAGGTAGATATTCTAAAAACTTGGGAGGGTAAGGATGAATAGTAGATGGTAGTTTTAAGGGTTTAAACATTTTTTCTCTTTTTCTAGACTGAACATCAGTAGGATGAAAGTGAGGTTTAATGGATTGATTGAAAATTCCAATAGTGGTGGTAGAATATGGTACTATGATCAGAGAAGGTGGTGAATCAATTGTATCATTCACGTGGTTACAAGGATGATCATGTTCAGGAAGGATTTGAATACAAACATTGTTCTCATATGTTTCAAATGAAGGACTAGGGTCAACATCAACTATGTAAGAAGAATGCAAACCTTCTTCTTTCAAAGAGGGATATATAGTAGTAGGATTATGATCATTATAGTAAACAAAGAAAATGATGATTCTCCTGATATATGAAGGAAAGGACACCAAAGAACTGATAAAAAATAATATGAGCTCTTGAAGAAAACTTATATCTTGATACCTGGACTTCCTGTGTCTTCCTTCCATTTTTTGTTTGATATTGTTCCTCAGTGGAGTCCTGTAACTTGATTTGAATCACCGACAATTTCTTCAAATGTGTGGAGTCACCATGGTGAATAATTGCAGTGTATTATGTCACCAATCCATGCTCACCATCAAGAACTGGTACTAATATATGTTGTACGGCCCAGGGAAGATATTAAACTTCGTCCTTGACAACGACACCAAAAATGTTAGGACCAAGAGTTGTTCTTATAATGCTTTAAGAACAAACCTGATACCCATCAAAATATAAATGGTTAAAACGAGTTTAAACTTGAGTTGATCAACAAGACTAAGTAAGAAAGGGAGAGGGAAACCAACTATTTGCAGAGACATTCCATTGGGCATGGAGTCATAACATCCTATAGATCAAAGGAAATTAAACTATATACCAAATAAATGTTTTATATAATTATGGGTATAAGCATAGAGAATATGACAAGAGGAAGAACATACATCCTGCATAGATCCTTTTTGAAAATAGATTAAAGATTGCTTAAACAATAAACAATGATTAATGATATATCTACAACAGATCCTATGTCATTCACGAATCCATCAATCAATGGAAACTATGATCCTCAAAACCTGCAATATACTAAAGCAATATGATGACAAGATAAATGGAAAAAAAAAATGCAATCTGATAAACAACTCTCATGAATCTTTAATGGCAGAAACGCTAATTACAAACATGCAATTAGGCTGACAAATAAGCAATTAAATTGCTCCTCCATCTCTCTCCTCTCTTGGATTATGAATCTAACCCTTTCCTCAACAAAACCACTGCTATGTATATTGTATCAATCCTTCCTACTCTAAATAGGTTGAATCCCAAGTGGTTGCATTGGATTCCCTTTTCTCTAGGAGTTGTTACAACAAGACGAAACAAAAAATCCAGCTAACTACTATTTTTTTGGATCTTGTCTATTGTGATAAATGATTTTTGAAATAGGTCATGTTTTTTGATATGGTGATAGAACACATGTCCCTCATGTCCAAATACCTTTTAAGAAACCATTCGAACCCCCTCATACAGGTGGCATCATAAAAGCATATAGTGGATAAGGTTATTGCTGCAAGAGGTAGCTGCAAATTGATATTTTTGGTATAAAATAACAAAATTGAATATTTCCAAAGTTTAGGATACCAATATTGTAGGATTTGATAAGTGAAAAGAGTTTGCAGTACATGTAATATGTACTAGTTTGCAATGCAAAAAATTGATAGCAACAAGAAACCAGTATAATAAGCCTTCAGTGAATGCACAATCATTAAATGGGGTATCTGATATATCTAAAACTTCAGTTGGTGTGTCACGAACTAGACTGGGACTTTGTTGGAAGCATTAAATCTTTTTTCATTTGATACAATCAGTTCGCAGTGCCATATTTCAAACCAATGGCAACACGTTTCATTCAAATTGATAGACATGTTTCTTGACACCAACCTGAAGAACATGATGCATTAAAGGCACTAAAAAAAATGAGATATCCCTTGACACATTTCCAAGGTATAATGATGTGTGATTAGTGCATGAGGTACTTTCTTGATGCGCCATGAACTTTCAGGTGAGTTTGTAGTAAGTAGACTGGACACTTGATTTTTCCCTCAAATGGTTGAAAATGACATAAGGAACCTTTTGTACATCCCGTTGAGACAAGACACATGGTTATGATAAGTTTAAGACCAAGGGTGTGACTAATGCTGACCCCTATTTATTTCATGATGATAAACACTATCATGACACCAAGACTCTTACATGGATTAAGGTCATAATTTTTGACTCCTAAACATTCCATATGATAAAAGGTGTAACATAAAATATTACTTTATGTTAATATAAAAGCCATTACTTTATGTCATTTTTGGACTGATGAGAAGTTTTTTGAAGTGATACAAATTTTAATTGTAAATTAAAATGTTTTTTTAATGGAAGGCAATATTGTATTACGATTCATGAATTGAATACTTCACTAGTTCAAGGGGTTATGCGTATTTTGAACTTGTAAAAAATATAATTCTTATCAAACAAGCAAATTTTGAAGAGGGGAATTAGTGGATGGTAAAAGGTATAGATAATTGATTGTCAACTTCATTTATTTGACAAATCAGGTTGAGTATTTGTTAAATAAAATTATTCAGATGTTATTTATAGATATATAAGGCTATGGAATGTTTTTTCAATTATATTTGTTGTAATTAGATCTCTTATCGTGTGAGGCTCCCCCTTGAAGAAGATTGTGAACATTGTTCACTCTTTCGAGATCTTCAATACAAGGGTTATAATTTTGTAGGTTTAATCTTATTCGCATTTGTATTTTCTTTTCTACATTTAACTTCTCTACATTTCGTTAATATTATTCTTGTTAAGTACAACATGGTGATAAAATACAGAGGCAGTAGAAAGATAAAAGAGAACAACCTATACCTCAAATAGACTATTAAAGAGTTAATACTAGTGGGCATTCCCATGACCCATGGTCATTTCACCTAGAATAACAAAAGCGGAGGCTCAAGCAGTATTGACATCCAATTGGATAAGTTTTTATTATTTGAAATGTTTTTAAGTGTTTTGGGGTGTGTTGACATGGGTAAAATGCTCTTTGTCAATAGTAGGGGTTACCCCTGATCAAAATCCCAAATTATACCTCTCACCATTTGGAATACATAACCCATCCAAATTCTGGCCCAACGATCATTTCTGGTTTGGGGTTTATTGGTTGCAACCCTGATCCACCGATGATGATTTTCTAAGCTAAATAATGAAATGCAACTAATATAACATGCATGCATTTGGAAAAAACTAAGATAACTAGAAAGAAAACATAGAACTGACCATGCTCCTGTCAAGGGTCTGGGAAAAAGTTCACACAGAGAAAAGACAAGAATATGCATAAATAACTTCAAACACAAAATAGTCTAGCATTTAAACAATCATTTAAATAGTCTAGAATTTAGATAAGTATTCTCTGAAGAATAGAAATAAGAATGCAACCATCATACATAAGAATAGTCCACAATATGAAGTACATCCTTACACAACTTGAGTGTTAAGAAAAATGTAAAGGAGTAGTCCACAATGCATACAACATGAGAAACAAAGTTACCAAATTAACAAGAACTCTCCAAACTTTTTTTTTTTAGAGGTTTCATTATCTACCCCCATTTCAAAAAATGATGCTATCAGTAGCACCCTTTTTTTGCAAGGTGGTCAAAATTGCGACTTGCTTGAAATCATTGCCTTGGAAACCAATACCATTGCAGAAAATTGACCCTCAAATCGAAAAGTGATGTTACCAGTAACACCCTCCTCACTTTTGGAGTTAAATTGTGATTTAATTGAAACAGTCACCCCGATCACTAGTATTATCACGAATAAAGAAATTCAAATTATCTTGTAAATTGAAAAGTGGTATTTTA
>JASDQU010028829.1:46229-63676 GCA_032191745.1 Picea mariana
GTTTCAAATAATAAAAACTTATCCAATTGGATGTCAATACTGCTTGAGCCTCCCCTTTTGTTATCCTAGGTGAAATGACCATGGGTCATGGGAATGCCCACTAGTATTAACTCTTTAATAGTCTATTTGAGGTATAGGTTGTTCTCTTTTATCTTTCTATTGCCTCTGTTTTTTATCACCATGATGTACTTAACAAGAATAATATTAATGAAATGCAGAGAAGTTAAATGCAACAAAGAAAATACAAATGCGAATAAGATTAAACCTACAAAATTATAACCCTTGTATTGAAGATCCCGAAAGAGTGAACAATGTTCACAATCTTCTTCAAGGGGGAGCCTCACATGATAAGAGATCTAATTACAACAAATATAATTGAAAAAACATTCCATAGCCTTATATCTCTATAAATAACATCTAAATAATTTTGTTTAACAAATACTCAATCCGATTTGTCAAATAAATGAAGTTGACAATCAATTGTCTATACCTTTTACCATCCACTAATTCCCCTCTTCAAAATTTGCTTGTTTGATAAGAATTATATTTTTTACAAGTTTAAAATACATAGAACCCCTTCAACTAATGAAGTATTCAATTCATGAATCTTAATACAATATTGCCTTCCTTTAAAAAAACATTTTAATTTACAATTAAAATTTTTATCACTTCAAAAAACTTCTTTGTCACTCCAAAAATGACATAAAGTAATGGCTTTTATATTAACATAAAGTAATATTTTATGTTACACCTTTTATCATATGGAATATTTAGGAGTAAAAAATTCTGACCTTAGTCCATGTAAGAGTCTTGGTGTCATGATAGTGTTTATCATCATGAAAGAAATAGGGGTCAACATTAGTCACACGTCACACCCTTGGTTTTAAACTTATCATAACCATGTGTCTTGTCTCAAAGGGATGTACAAAAGGTTCCTTATGTATTTTCAACCATTTGAGGGAAAAATCAAGTGTCCAGTCTACTTACTGCAAACTCACCTAAAAGTTCATGGTGCATCAAGAAAGTACCTCATGTACTAATCACACATCATTATACCTTGGAAATGTGTCAATGGATATCTCATTTTTTTTAGTGCCTTTAATGCATCATGTTCTTCAGGTTGGTGTTAAGAAACATGTCTATCAATTTGAAGGAAATGTGTTGCCATTGGTTTGAAATATGGCACTGTGAACTGATTGTAGAAAATGAAAAAGGATTTAATGCTTCCAAAAAAGTCCCAGTCTAGTTCGTGACACGCCAATTGAAGTTTTAGATATATCAGATACCCCATTTAATGATTGTGCATTGACTGAAGGCTTATTATACTAGTTTCTTGTTGCTATCAATTTTTTGCGTTGAAAACTGGTACATATTACATGTATTGCAAAATCTTTTCACTTATAAAATCCTACAATATTGGTATCCTAAACTTTGGAAATATTCAATTTTGTTATGTTATACAAAAAAGATCAATTTGCAACTATCTCTTGCAGCAATAACCTTATCCACTATATTTTTTTATGATGCTACAAACTGTGCATTGTGAACCCTTTGTTTTCTGACCAGACCAAACCCTCCTTGATTGTTCTTCACTTAGGTCTAAGGTTTTAACTTTTCAAATTCATTTTCATAGTCATATGTGTTAAGTCTTGCAAACCTATCATAAAACCTAGTCCAACTTTGCGCGCTGCGAACCCTATGTTTTGCACATAGTTGCTACAATTGTTTTCCTAACTGCAACCTCATTTAATTTGGGATTTTGTTCTTTTATTCTCACCTCCTACTTGCAGCCTATTCATCCTCACATTGCTGGTGTGCATGAATATTTTATTCAAGTAAACCCTGAGTTGTGCCATTTCTATCAAAAACCCTATTTTCTTGTTTTTATCATATATCTGATAACAAGTTGTTATAAGAGGGTAAAGGGTTTTCAAAAAAAGATATCATGGACAGTCATGAGACTAATAAGTTTCACAAAGGGGGAGATATTTTCATGGCTCAACCACATGACATGTAACTTATCAACTATGAACCGTTTTTTAAGGAAGCATCCGAGAGGGTGGGCTGCTTGAATTTTTGTGAGAAAATGTAAAGAGGATATTCTGAAGAAGCACCAAGAAAATATGAATATAGGATATTATGTTTACATTAGCATCATTTTTCCATGGTTCAGTTTATTGCACATACTTATAACCTAAGTAATGATTTTTGTCTTAAACTGATGTTACCATATTCATATGACTACTGCAAAAGGTTACTTCTTGTTTCATAATATTGTAGAAGATTCTATAAGGATTTCCCAGCTTGTTGTGCAATTTTTAAAAGTCAAAATAAATTTTGAATGTAAAAACACACCTACAGGAAAGCAACACGTGTTGTCAAAGGCACCGTGAATTGATAATGTTGGGAAAGTTTGTAGTGAATTAGTACACAACAGAGTCATATTTTCATCATAACTTTTAATTTTCGATCTGGATTCTTCTGAATGTTTTTTTTATATGAATCATAATATCATGGACTTGCTAACCAAAAATCATCCCAACCAAGTTCGTCATTTGGGAGAAAATCTGAAATCATCATCTACAAGAACGTTTGTAGCGAATCCTGAAATTGTGCTGCAAACTCTAACAGTTTGATAAATCCAAGTTGTAGGAGGGATGCCACCTATATGAAGGGGTTCGAATGGTTTCTTAGGAGGTATTTGGTCATGAGGGACATGTGTTCTATCACCATATCAAACAACATGACCTGTTTCAAAAATCATTTATCACAATAGACAAGATCCAAAAAAATAGTAGCTAGGTGGACTTTTTGTTTCACCTTGTTGTAACAACTCCTAGAGAAAAGGCAATCCAATGCAACCACTTGGGATTCAACCTATTTAGAGTAGGAAGGATTGATACACTATATATAGTAGTGTTTTCTTTGAGGAAAGGGTTCGATTGATGATCCAAGAGAGGAGAGAGATGGAGGAGCAGTTTAATTGCTTATTTGTAAGTCTAAGGGCATGTTTGTAATTAGCATTTCTGCCATTAAAGATTCATGAGAGTTGTTTATCAGATTGTATTATTTTTTTTCCATTCACCTTGTCATCATATTGCTTTAATATATTGCAGGTTTTGAGGATCATATTTTCCATTGATTGATGGATTCATGAATGACATAGGATCTGTTGTAGATATCTCACTAATCATTGTTTATTGTTTAAGAAATCTTTAATCTATTTTCAAAAAGGATCTATGTACGATGGATGTTCTTCCTCTTGTCATATTCTCTATGCTTATACCCATAATTATATGAAACGTTTATTTGGTATACAATTTAATTTCCTTTGATCTATACGATGTTATGACTCCATGCCCAATGGAATGTCTCTGCAGATAGTTGGTTTCCCTCTCCCTTTCTTACTTAGTCTTGTTGATCCACTCAAGTTTAAACTCTTGTTAACCATTTGTATTTTCATGGGTATTGGGTTTGTTCTTAAAGCATTATAAGAACAACTCCTGGTCCTAACATTTTTGGTGTCGTTGTTAGGGACAAAGTTTAATATCTTCCCTGGGCCGTACGACATATATTATTACCAGTTCTTGATGGCGAGCAAGGATTGGTGACATAATACACTGCAATTACTCACCATGGTGAATCCACACATTTGAATAAATTCTTGTTGATTCAAATCAAGTTACAGGACTCCACTGAGGAACAAGATCAAACAAAAAATGAAAGGAAGACACAGGAAGTCCAGGTATCAAGATATAAGTTTTCTTCAAGAGCTCATATTATTTTTTATCAGTTCTTTGGTGTCCTTTCCTTCATATATCAGGAGAATCATCATTTTCTTTGTTTACTATGATGATCATAATCCTACTACTGTATATCCCTGTTTGAAACAAGAAGGTCTGCATTCTTCTTACATAGTTGATGTTGACCCTAGTCCTTCATCTGAAACATATGAGAACAATGCTTGTATTCAAATCCTTCCTAAACATGATCATCCTTGTAACCACGTGAATGATAGAATTGATTCACCACCTTCTCTGATCATAGTACCATATTCTACCACCACTATTGGAATTTGCAATCAATCCATTAAATATCACTTTCATCCTACTGATGTTCCGTCTAGAAAAAGAGAAAAAATGTTTAAACCCTTAAAACTACCATCTACTATTCATCCTTACCCTCCCACGTTTTTAGAATATCTACCTCTTTTTGTTGGAGAATAACATACTATAGTTGAGAACAATTTGGGAGTTTTTCAGAATGTCATTGACAATTTGGAAATCATGCATGAGGATGTTGTTATGAGGTTATTTTCCACATATTTGGTTGGAGATGTTTCTTTGTGGTTTAAAAATCTGGAGGTTGGTTCCATTGGTTCGTGGGCTGAGTTATTTGGTGCATTTTCAAGGTACTGGGGAGAGAACAAATTTCTTGACCAGTACTTAGATGAGTTTTATGATTTGAAAAGAGGGGAGGATGAAGCGCTTGTTATTTTCAACAAGAAACTTTATAGTTTTTAATGCATCATGCCTTTAGATATCCAACCACCTGAAACTACTACTAGACTGTGTTATGTAACAACTCTTCATCCATATTTGTCTCTTCTTCTCCTAGAAAGGAGGTTTGTCACCTTGCATCAAATGTTCATTGATGCTCAAGAGGTTGAAGATAATCTCAAATCTTGTGGAAATTTTTCATATCAAGTTAAGGATGTGGAGTGGAATGCAGACAGAGCTGACAGTGAACATGAAAAAGAAGGATTCTGTGAGAAGGAGTTGGCATAACATCATGTTGAGGAGAAATATGTTGTCTCTAATTTTGTTATTTATGATCTTCAATAAGCCTTTTGTTGACCTGTATATGATGAGTACAATAACTATGATGAGGTTGATTTCCAAAAAACATCAAAAATATCCTTTCATCCAGAAAATGATTCTTTTCAATAGTCTTATGAAAGCATTCAACCCATTTGTGACAGTTATGACCTCTATCATAGGGAAAATTGTGACTTTGTTGGAGGTAAGTCATTTCCCTTATGCTTTTCTTCGTTTAAGCTTTTGAAAGAAAAAATTGAAGTTGCTTATAGAGCAGAGAGAATTGAGCTGCAAAATCACACAAGTTTTTTGGAACATAACGATAACATTATAAGTCAACAACAACCTTTCCATGCTGTTAGTGATCCCATAGTTCTCTATATGGAGAATTTTATTGAGGTTGAAATGCATGATAAGGAAAATAATATATTGTTTCCATTTATTCTAAGAATGATCTTGCATTTGAAAACTTAGAACAAGAACCATCAACATTTGAAGAAAAGGATACAGTGAAGAAAGAAGATTGTATGTTACTCTATACTTGTGCATATGAAGAAACTATAGACACAGAATGTCATTTCCTTTTTATCGATCGACAAGTGGTATTCATACATATTATTCAATATCCTTTTTCATTTATGTTGGAAACATCATAGAAAGAGACCTTTATGAGTTACCTAGAATCAATCAGTGGAATTGGATCTTCAAAGTGGATGAGTTTTCAGATTGGATTCAATTTTCAATTTGAATTTCCATTAAGAAGGTTATGCAAGGAATTTGATAAGTAGACAAGGTCTTTGCATGGCTGCACTCGATTTTTGATTTCACCTGATCAATCATCTCAAATATCAGTTAGAAGTAGGGGAATAAGCTCATCATACGATCATTTTTGTTTCTTTTAGTTTCTCGGTTTGCAATAGATCAAAAATAAGACTCCATATCCCAATGGATAAGGCAATGGAACTGAAATGTTCTTGGAATCTCACAGGGAGCATGTCATCCCCTATGGAGCCAATGTTAGCACATGAAATGTTCAAGAGTAAAAAATTCTTACCTTAGTCCATGTAAGAGTCTTGGTGTCATGATAGTGTTCATCATCATGAAAGAAATAGGGGTCAAAATTGGTCACACCCTTGGTCTTAAACTTATCATTAACATGTGTCTTGTCTCAAAGGGATGTACAAAAGGTTCATTGTGTCATTTTCAATTGTTTGAGGGTCAAATCAAGTGTCCATTCTACTTGCTACAAGCTCACCTGAAAGTTTGTAGCGTATCAAGAAATTACCTCATGAACTAATAAAACATCATTATACCCTGGAAAAGTGTCAAGAGATATCTCATTGTTTTTGGTGCCTTTAATGCATCATGTTCTTCAGGTTGATTTCAAGAAACATGCCTATCAATTTGAATGAAGCACACTTCCATTGGTTTGAAATATGGTGTTGCAAACTAACTGTAACAAATGAAAGAGGATTGAATGCTTCCAACAAAGTCCTAGTATAGTTCATGAGACACCAGCTGAAGTTTTAGATATATTTGGTACCCTTTTTAATGATTGTGCATTGAATGAAGGCTTATTATATTGGTTTCTAGTTGTTGTCAATTTTCTGCACTGTAAAATGTTACATATTACCTCCATTGCAAACTCTTTGCACTTATCAAATCCTACAGTATTGGTATCCTAAACTTTGGAAATATTCAAGTTTGTCATGTTATACCAAAAATATCAATTTGCAGCTACCTCTTGTAGCAGTAACCTTATCCACTATATTTTTTATGATGCTACAAATTGTGCGCTGCGAACTTGCACTATGAACCCTCTGTTTTCTTACCAGGCCAAGCCCTCCTTGACTTTGCTTCACTTAGGTCTGATATTTTAAGTTTTCAAAGTCATTTTCTTATTCATATGTGTGAATTCTTGCAAACCTATCATAAAACCTAGTACAACTTTGCACGTTGCAAACTTAATAGTGCATTGCGAACCCTCTATTTCACATAGAGTTGCTAAAAAAAAATCTTGACTGTGGCCTCATTCAATTTGGGGTTCTGTTCTTTTCTTTCCATCTCATACTTTAATTCTGTTCATCCTCACTCTGTTGTTGTGCATGAATATTTTATCTAAGCAAACCCTAAGTTGTGCCATTTCTATCAAAAGCCCTATTTTCCTGTTTTTATCATACATCTGATAACAAGTTGTTATAAGAGGGTAAATGGTTTTCAAAACAATCTATCATGGAAAATCAACAAGGTAAGAAGTTTCACAAAGGGGGAGAGATTGTTAGGGCTAAGCCACATGACATGTAACTTATCAATTATGAACCATTTTTCAAGGAAGCATTCTAGAGGGTGGACTGCTTGAATTTTTGTGAGAAAATGCAAAGAGGACATCCTAAAGAAGCACCAAGAAAATATGAATATATGATATTATGTTTACATCAAAATTATTTTTCCATGGTTCACTTTATTGCACATACTTATAACCTGAGTAAATATTTTTGTCTTAAACTGAGGCTACCATATTCATATGACTTCTGCAAAAGGTTACTTCATGTTTTAGAAGATTGTAGCAGGTTTTGTAAGGATTTCCCATCTTTATTTGCAAGTTTTAAAAGTCTAAATAAATTTTGAATGTAAAAATGCACCTACAGGAAAGTTCACAGTGCGTTCTATCAAAGGCGTTGCAAACTGGTAATCTTGGGACAGTTTGTAGTGAATTAGTACAAAGTAGAGTCATTTTGTCATCATAAGTTTTAAATTGTGATCTGGGTTCTTCTAAAATTTTATGTGGAGATGAATCATAATATCATGGAATTTTTGAGCAAAAATCAATCCAACCTAGTTCGTCGTTTGGGAGAAAAGTTGAAATCATCATCTACAAGAAAGTTTGTAGTGAATCCTGGAATTGTGCTGCAAACTCTAACAGATTGATAAATATGACTTGTAGGAGTGTTGCCACTTGTCTGAGGGGTTTGAATGGTTTCGTAAGAGGTATTTGGACATGAGGAACATGTTTTCTATCACCATATCAAGCAACATGACCTGTTTCAAAAAGGATTTATCACAATAGACAAGATCCAAAAAAATAGGAGCTACGTGGATTTTTTGTTTCACCTTGTTGTAACAACTCCTAGAGAAAAGGGAATCGAATGCAACCACTTGGGATTCAACCTATTTAGAGTAGGAAGGATTAATACACTATAGATAGTAGTGGTTTTTCTGAGGAAAGGGTTAGATTCATGATCCAAGAGAGGAGAGAGTTGGAGGAGCAATTTAGCTGCTTATTTGTAAGCCTAAGGGCCTGTTTGTAATTAGCATTTTTGCCATTAAATATTCATGAGAGTTGTTTATCAGATTGTATTATTTGTTTTCCATTTCTCTTTCCATCCTCTTGCTTGAATATATTGTAGGTTTTGAGGATCATAGCTGCCATTGATTGATGGATTTATGAACAATAGAGGATCTGTTGTAGCTTGCCCATTAATAATTGTTTATYGTTTAAKAAATATTTAACATGTTTACAGAAAGGATATTTGTATGATSGATGTTCTTCCTTTTTCCATATTCTCTATGCTTCTACCCATAATTATATAAAAGTTTTATCTAGTATACAGTTTAATTTCCTTTTATCTATAGGATGTTATGACTACATGCCCAATGGAATTCCTCTGTAGACAGTTTGTTTTCCTCTCCCTTTCTTACTTAGTCTTGTTGATCCACTCAAGTATAAACTTGTTTTAACCATTTATATTCTGATGGGTACTGGGATTGTTCTTAAAGTAGTCTAAGAACAACTCTTGGTGCTAACAACACCATTAAATGTTTCCAAAACTTATACTTTAAGTTTCTCTTTCTTTGTCCCTCAAAAATTTAAAAACAATACTTCTCCTTAAAATGCGTGCTCAAATTACTTGTTTATGCATCACATATTTTATGACTTTAAGAAACCATAAATAAAATTTCAAAGTGGATATAGAATAACTTGTATTTGTTACCATTTAAACTATGAATAATTCAGAATGATGAATATATAGGTGTTGACTTTGGAAAGAATCTGTGTATATAGGTAGAAATCGATTCTATTGAGAATTAAATACCAACCAACGAATGCACCAAAATATCCATGTGTTGTGTTGAGTGAAGGCTCGTCGAATCAGAGTAAGATATCTCTTTAAGTCTTTGATTAATTGCAAGTATTCTTTCAAAACAATATTTGTGTATAGAAAATGTTTCTGGATAGACATTTAATGACATTTTAGCTTTTTATTGTCCTTGATGATGGGTGGAGTGTCCACTCAAAATGTTGGACGTTTCTAAAACCATGAACACAGTGTCTATCCAGAAAAAGTTTCTCCACTATGTCTTCTAACTATAATAACTTACATTCTCAAATCTTTGTGTGGCAAAGATCATGAGTTGACTCATTTTTTCTTAGATCTCTTCTCTAATATTTTAATGCAAAGCTTCAAAGCTTGGAATTTGACTATAATTTCTATAAGCTTTGCAACCTGTCTTAATTCCAACATATATTCTATCAAACTGTGAAGATAATACTACAGAAGCAATGTCTCTCTCATTTGAGACCAATATTTAGATTTAGTTCTACAATCCTGCATTCATAATCATGAATTTGGTACCCTACTTGAGAAAGAACAAATCAACAACATAGTTTTCTTAAATTCATGACAATTATGAGATAGAAATTGACTCAGGGATAAAACAATCATTGAGTGTTTCATTATAGCACTTCTTTTAAAATTTCAATATAATCATGAATGATAATCTTCATCAAAGAATCTCAATAATCTACCATTTTGCAAGAATGGAGCAAACTCTATTTTATTAACCTTCTTAACTCAAAACCGTAGGTTCTTGGTGTAGTAAGTTTTCTTCATGCCAAATTCATCAGTGCATTCTTTAAAATGTATATTTTGAAGTGAAGAGCAAAGTAGGCTAAATAAAGAGAAAATTTGCAACTCAATAACTTAATTGTCATCTTTATAAGAAGATGTGTCACAATTTTACAAAATGAGTCCTCTTCATCAATTGAAAAAACAACAATGTATCTTAAGATCTAAAAACAATTGCAGATTTATAACAGATCTACTATATCTTGAGGTTTACAATATTTAACTAATTTACATGTAACAAATTTCATATCTAGAACTATAAACAGTTGAAATAGCTCTAAAATGATAATCAACAAAAAAGTGAAAATTAAATCTGAAAGAAAATCAACAAATTGATTTTAAAATTTTCTACAATTATAAACTAAGTTTTTCCTTATTAAACTCATAATAGAGTTACAGCAATACTATTGTCCTTGAATTTGGATAGATCCTGGTTGATGTTGTGAAGACTTCATTTTTTCCTCAATCCATCCAACACCATTCAACTTGCCTCTGGTACCAATGTTGAAAAATTGTCCTCAAACATGTAATTTTATTAATAAGCAAAACATAGTTACAAATAGAGTGAGGGAATAAATCCTATGTACCTCACATGAAAAAGAGCTAGTTTATATAGCTCAACTCTATGTTAAAACCTTGGAGAGCAACCAATGACATAATCAATTCAGTGTGATAGGTTTTATTTACATATTAAACTAAATATCCTATTAACAAATATGATAGAATAAACTATTTTCTAAAATTAATTTATTTAGACTTCTAGAACTTTAGAATTATTTATTTAGACTCTTATAATTTTCATATTATTAGGGTAACACTTAATAGTAAAAACCCTAACTACTTGTGGTTCCATCATTAAAGGGTACCAACGATGTAGTGGGCCTTATTTAATCAAGATGACCCTTTTTACATTAAGTAAGTACCCACTAACTAACTAATGGGCCTCATACATTGATTAACTAACTACTATGTACTCAAAGTAGGGAGGTTAGGGGTAGGACCCTAACATTCCCTTCCATTTCAAAAAAGTGTCGTCCTCAAGGCTATAGGTGTGGAAACTATTGTACAATTGTTATTGGTTCTCAAGTGACATATTTTGGATTTATATCTTTCCACTAGATAAAAAATTATTGGATGATGTATTGCCATAGTCCACAGTCTACAATGGCTAGTACTACTTCCAGTTGATCCAAATGGACCCATATCCATCAAGTTTCGAAAGGCTAGACTGAACTCGATGACCCCAGAAACTTGTTTAAACAAGACACATGAAATATTGGATGGATCTTAGAGTGGGTTAGAAGAGCCAACCTTTACGAAAAATTTCTAATGCGATAGAGGATCTTATAAGATCCAAGTAATTTCAGTGCAAGCTTCTAATGGACTTTTTCTTTGAGAGATGTTTTCTTGTAAGGTTGACATCAAAGAAGATTTGACCCCCTTCTACAAAAGAGTGCTTAAGTGATGTTGGTTTTTGACACAACACCCCTACCTCAACAGGTATCTGCTGACCTCCCGGTCTAAGGATCGTTCTTAATCACTTGAGCTGAAATGGCTCCTTGATTCCCAGCTGGAATTTCCCAAAGTATATAACCACAGGTCCTTTTTAGAAGTCACACCCATGCAAAAAAGCGCTAGGTGTAAACCTTCACTCCTCATGACCACAGATTTAACCCCAAAAGGGTGCGTCAGGTTTCATGACTTCGCGAATCCTGTTGTTGAGTTCCCTGACTCCTTCAGATCCCGAAACCCCGAAATGGGTTAGTGGGTCTCTAACTCCTCCCTTGAATTCTCTTGATGTGACCTTCTGTTGCGTCCTGGGGCCCAACCTCCGAGTGCGTCGAAATTTTGCGACTCGTGAGTTCACGATACAACGCTCCTCCTTTTCACCGAAGTCCAAACTCGTGAATTATCTGTTGCAGATCAATGATCTAGATTCTTCCACAATATGACGGTCTAGATCCTGTCGAGATTTCGTGAATTGGGATTTCACGACTCTTGACTTCGAGTCACAACTTCTCCACACTCCCGAATTTCGAAATGAAAAAATTCAAAACACGAGATCAGTAGCTCTCATTGATCTAGATTTGATGACGGTTCTCCCTCCTGAGCTTGAAAGTGTTGAAAGACACTTAGCCATATCCTCTCTATTGATATACTAGATCCAACGGTCCATGGAGAATCGATGTTTCTCCCGCCGAGAATTTCAACCATCCATTCAGACTCCTGATAAATCTTGCCAAATGACTTGGCATCCTTCCTTCTGAGCTTTATTTCTACGAGGTAAATTCGACCCTCGACTTTACTATGAACTCCTTGAAGTATTTATCCCTCCTGATCTTGGTTATTGCTTCAAACTCTAAGATTCTAAGGGATTCTTGCATGCACTCGTTGTGGCCTTCATGATAATCTTTGATTATCTGATGTCTCCCTCTTCTACGTACTCCTTGCGACAAAAGTTGTTCAACCACTTCCTTGGTTGGAAAAGTCTAAGACTCGATCTGGCCTATGAACACCTTGCATGGATCTGTGTTATACTCGCACTTCTGCTGGTATAAGAACAACGATATCGCTCGTGAGCTTTTCTAGGATAAAACTCAAAATCTTGTCAACACACTCCTTACGGACCTTCGTTACACTCGTTGCAGAAATTCTTAGGGTGAGAAACAATTGAAACTCATACTCTCCCTCCCACAGACTTCATACATTCAACATGAAATCACAAATACACATAGCATTGAAATAAATGCATAATAGAGCATATAATAAAACTATAAACATACCATTCAAATGATACAAACAGTAATCATCACCACACCATGAAATGGAATCAAAACCTTCTTATATTAATTCAAGTGCTTATGTACATGGTCCCTATAGAAAAAAATATAATCTTATACAACTTTTACAGTCTATCTTCAACTCTGTTCTCCTATGCTCTCTTTCTCTACATATCTAACTCTTACAATTACAATGAGAATAATGATACAATACAATACATACGAGGGAGATTTCTCAAGTTTTCCCTCTGACAAACTCAAGCTATCTAATCAAAATTAAATCTTACAACTACTTTACATTGATTACATTAAATGGTTACAACCAAAAGATGAGAGAAACTGCTCAAAATCTGCATTACAATCTCCAAACTATAAATGCAAACATATCCCTTCCATATATTACATTTAATGTCTCATATTTTCAAATTCAAAAATTCTTCAAAATGAGCGTTGGTGCATATCCAGTTGTCTTCCACTTGTGCGTGCTTACGATGCTCTTGAATCATACTCCTCTAGCTGAAAAATTCATGAACTCTCGTTCATGAGCTCCTGCACCGTCTGTCCATGTTTTTGGATATTTGCTTCACTTTCATAACTGGGATCCTCGATCGGGTGTCCCTTCCACTTTACCAAATACTTAAAATATGTCTTTCTCTGAGTTTTCTTGATAACTTTCTGATCAATGATCCTTTCCATCTGTGGATTTTTAGCGACATGCATCTGTTTAACCCACTAAACTTCCTTTTGATTCTCTTGTCCTCCAGTTTCATCTATCTTGTAAGGATACAGATCTGTTACATTGAATATGGGTGATATTCCCACATCATCTGGCAATTCTATCTCATAAGCATTTTCCTCAAATTTTCTCAAAATCTTACACGACCCTATCTTTTTCATTTTAAGCTTATTATATGTTCCCCTTGGGAACCTTTCTTTTATTATATGTGTTAAGACTAAGTCTCCCACTTCGAAATGAAGCTGTCTTTTGTGATTATCTTCTCTGCACTTATATTCTTGGTTGGAATTTTGTAATCGCTCTTTAATCTTACTGTGGAGCTCTTGCATTTTTGCTGCAAAATCTTCCGCTCCGGTACTTCTAAACTCACTCTGCTCTAAGTCTCTCAACTTAGATACTCCTCTTGGCTGAATTCCATACATTATTTGGAATGGGCTTTGTCCTATGCTCCTGTTAGGTGAATCGTTATATGAAAATTCCACTTGTGGTAGAATCTGATTCCACTGACTAAGATGTTCAGCTACTAAACTCCTCAATAAGTCTCCCAAACTTCGATTTACTACCTCAGTCTGTCCATCCGTCTGAGGGTGATATGATGAGATAGAAGATAAATCTGTTCTCATCTTCTTCCATAGTGTTCTCCATAAGTGACCAAAAAATTTGGTATCCCTTTCTAGAACAATACTCTTGGGTAAACCATGAAGTCGAACAACTTCTTTGAAAAAACAATTTGCAATGTGTGTTTCATCACTAGTTTTCTGACATAGAATGAAATGTGCCATTTTTGAGAATCTGTCGAATACCACGAATATGGAATCACAACCTCTCTGTGTCCTCGACAGTCCTAACACAAAATCCATTCTTACCACGTCCCATGACCTCTCTGGTACTAGAAATGGTTGATATAATCCTGTATTCTGTCTTTTCCCCTTTGCGTGCTGGAAAATTCTACATCTGTTCACAAATTTCTTGAAATCCATCCTCATCCCTGACCAATAATACAAGTTGTTCATTTGCATGAATGTCTTATCATGGCCGGAATGTCCAGCCAATCCCCCACTATGTTTTTCCTTTAAAAGGTTTTCTCTCATAGAACTCTTCGGGATACACAACCGATTTCCTTTGAATAATAATCCATCCTGAATTAAATATTCAATCTATTGGATTTTGTCTCTCAGAACAAGATTATCACATGCTTCATAAGCATCCTTGAAATCTGAATCATCTCTGTACATGTCCTTAAGGCTATCAAAACCTAAGGCTTCACACAAAACGTCTGGAGAATCAAACATTTCCTGCTCAATGCATCAACAACTTTGTTAATAGTTCCAGAAATGTGCTTTGTAACGAAAGTAAAGTTTTGCATGAATTCAACCCATTTTGCATGTTTCTGGTTCAATTTTTCCTGTTTGGTTATGAATTGTAAAGCATGGTTGTCACTATAAAAACAAACTCTTTCGGAACCAAGTATTGCCTCCATTTCTTCAACGGCTGTATGACTGCATAAAACTCTTTATCATACGTGGAATATTTCATCTTGTTCTCATTCAGCTTCTCACTGAAGTATGCAATTGATATATTGTCTTGAATTAAGACTGCTCCAACCGCGAATCCACTTGCGTCACATCTCACTTGAAATTTTCTACTGAAATCTGACAAAACTAGAACTGGATGTTCACTTATCTTCTCCTTCAACAACTTCAAACTTTTCTCTACTTCCTCTGTCCAATGAAAAGATTTATTTCTTTTCTTAACTGTGTCCATCATTGGTGCATAAATTCCACTAAAATTTCTGATGAACTTCTTGTAAAAAATGGCTAGTCCATGGAATCTTCTGACTTCAAAGATATTCCTTGGCAACGACCATTCTTTGATTTCTTTTACCTTCTCAAGATCCATATTCAAATTATTCAAAGAGATCACAAAACCCAAATAAACAAGTTACTTCTTCATGAAAGACGACTTCTTCATATTTATCAGCAACTTCTCTTGTTGTAACCTCCTCATCACTAAAGCTAAGTGTCTCAAATGTTCCTCTTCAGTCTTACTGAAGATCAATATATCATCAAGATACACAATCACAAATTTTCCAATGAAATCTTTCAATACTTCATTCATCAATCTCATGAAAGTACTTGGCACATTCATCAAACCAAATGGCATGACAAGCCATTCATATAGTCCTTCATTCATCTTGAATGTTTTCTTCCATTCATCACCTTCCCTCATTTGAATCTGATGATAACCTCTTTTCAAATCAAATTTTGAAAAAAACTTTGCCCCACTCAAGCAATCCATCAAGTCATCCATCCTGGGTAAAGGAAATCTATACTTGATGGTGATTTTGTTTATAGCCCTCAAGTATGTACACATTCTCCATCCACCATCTTTATTTGGACTTAACACTGTTGGCATAGCGCATGGACTCAAGATTTCTCTGATTAACCCTTTGTCCATCAATTCCTGGACTTGCTTTTTGAATTCTTCATTCTCCCGTGACGTCAATCTGTATGTTTCTTTGTTTGGAAAACTCACTCCTGGTATAAGTTCAATGTAATGTCTTATAATTCTGATGGGCATCAATGAACAAGGTAAATCGTCCACTACTATATCAGTGATATTCTCTAGCAGTTCCTGAATTTTCTCAGGTAGATCATCTATTGAAGTACTGGTCAATATGACTCTAGGTTTTATTACCACAACAAACCGCATTTCTTCACCCTTCTTGGCTTCATCCAGAAGTTCCTTCCCATTCATGAGAAGTATAGTATTTCTTGTCTCTACTTTCTCCTTCTTGTCTTCAATTGGCAGCAAAATATTTGTCCTACCATTCTTCTCCAAGGTATAGGTGTTATTTCTTCCATCATGAATAAAATTTATGTCATATTTCCATGGTATCCCCAACAAAAGATGACAAAAATTCATGGGAATAACATCACATAAGATCTCATCTCTGTATCCCCCTATCTTAAATTCAACTAAACATTGTTTAGTGATTGTTACCTGATGTCCCTTTTGTAACTACGAGACTTTCTATCGGCTTGGATGTGCAACTGTCTCCAATTTCAGCTTCTCCACCATCTCTGTGGATACTAGATTATATGTGCTTCCACTTTTGATTCAGGTGGATGTCGGTGGCCACCCACCTTCTCCAACTAGCCCAAAACATGTTTTTGGCAATTTTGGCAATTTACTATTTTTAGCAGTTTTTAACTTTCGTGGCCATTTTGAGGCCCTAAACGATGTTTTTTGAGAAAACGGGGAGCAACATGGATCGCACATTAATGTTTCTCACCCAAAATTTTTATTTCTCGGATTGATCTTTCCAACGAGCTATCGAGCGCCCCAAATGGATATCGTATGCAAAAGTTACGCCCTTGGGAAGTTGACATATCAACTACCCCCATCGGGGCCCACAAACCTTTTGGTTTTTCATCTTCCGGGGTTAGGGTTTTGGATTTTACTTATGTTAAAAAGGCCCTTAGATCCTCATTGTAATAATGATCTTCTTGCGAATGCGAGTAGCCTTCACATCTCTTCTTAGAGATAAGCTGCCACCATTCTATCAAGTCTTTCACTCTGTATTTTACAGTTTCTGTGCATTTATTTCGTTAATAGAAATCGTGTATTAATGTATATCTGTGACTCTTGTTTTATTTTCGCTATATCTCTGTTATATTTTTGTCTCTCTTGCAATATCTCTGTGCATTTCTTTATTATATCTTCGATCTCATTTCGTGCCAAAAATAATCCGGATCAGTGGTATCAGAGCAGGCTGCTCTTGATCGTTTTTCAGTGCATGTCCCCGACGAGGTCTGAGTATATCAAGTTGGGTATCGAGATTGTCTCTCTTGAGGATAATCGCTCTCGCACACCTAAGAAACCCTCAATGGCGGAAGAAAAGAAAAACAATGGAGCAGACGATCCTATCAGTCTGTTGCTTGAGCAATCTCTCATGCGACAAAGGGACGAAATGATGGAGAATTTTTCCCACATCCTTCAATGTCTGCCGATAGAATTAGACGCATCTTCATCAAGTGGCCACTTTGGAGGCACCTCGCCTTTCAAGGTATAGGTTAATTTTGATATTCCCGTATTTGAAGGTCAAATAGATGCAGATGCCCTAGATAAATGGTTAAATATGCTAGAAGGTTATTTCTCTATTCATAATTTTTCAGACAAGGAAAAGATCACCTTCGCACTCCTT
>JASDQU010028830.1:8142-25283 GCA_032191745.1 Picea mariana
CGGAAACAAAACACAAAATATACACAATACAAGAGAGACATAGATTTACGTGATTCACCCAGTGTGGGCTACATCCACCAGAGAAATTGCCAGGTCCTTCCTTTATTATTATCCAGCATATGAAGGGACACAACCTACAACAAACCCACTGTAACTTCCTCTTCTTTCTATCACAGTCTCCTATCTCATAATACAATATTTACCCTCAACCATAGCCGCAATACATTTCCCTCATAAAAGAGGGTTGCCTTCTAGGGAAAAAAACCCTAACATAATCTCTACCGTTACATCTGCGAACTTATAATGAACGGTCCAAATTTACAATGAAATTACAATATACATTTACAAGGAAAATTTTCCTTCCGGGGCTTCACCCCCGAACCCCTGCTGGGGCCCTGCTTGCCCTCATACCCCCTAGCTAGGGGGATAGCCCCCCTGGACCCTGCAGAGTGGGTACCCCTCCTCTGCACTCCCTCACATGGAAGAGTGTACATACTTCTGGGGTGTAAATACTTCATGGGGTATAAACACAGCTGAAAGCAAGGACCTCTAAATCAGTAAGATAACCAGGCTCCACAACCAACAAATTTCATGTTGAATGTATGAAGTCTGAGAGAGAAAGAGAATGAGTTTCAATTGTTTCTCTTCCTGAGAGAAGTTCCTGCAAGGAGTGCAATGAATCATCTGCAAGGTGTGTGTTAACAAGGGTTCTGAGTCTATCTCAGAAAGCTCAGGAGGGATACCATTGTTTTCATTCTAGTAGAAGTGCAGGTGAAGCACAGAAGCCATGCAATGTGTGCGTAGGCTAGTTGGAGCCTTAGAATTTATCAACTAAGGTTGAAGAGTGAAAGACTGTTGTTGCCGAGAGTGCACAGAGTCAAAGAATCAAATACATAGAAGTATTTGAAAGATTTCCGCAAAGAGTGCATGCATGAGTCCTTTTGAGAATTGAGGTTACAATAGAAAGCTTAGGAGGGTCAACGCCTTTGAAGTATTCAAAGGAAGACGGGGAGCTAAATCATCATGTAGAAGTTAAGTCCTAGAGAAACTACGTTGAGTCAATTTGTGCCAGAGATTCAGAGGAAGGAATCGAACGGTCAGATTTCTCCATGGAGAATTTGCAAAGTTGTGGGAACCGTAGGATCCAATAAAGTTGCAGGGTGGTTAGGAGTTGGACAAACCCACCACTCTAGTGTCTAGAATCAATGAATACCGTCAATCGTGGCCAATTTGGGCCATTGGATCATTCTTTTGAACTCGGGGTTTGTGAGTTTGGAGAGTAGACCAAATATTTTGGTTGCACGAACTTCTGAGTAGCGAGAAGTAGGGACAATCATTGGATCATAACCTCTTCGCTATATCGCGTATCGAGGTTTCAGAGGTTGGGAGGAATCAGTTTCAACTGCAAAAGTCATGAAGGATTGAGGGCCATGGTCTTGGGAAAACACGTGGCACGTCCATCAAGTGGGGACCGTGTGGTTGACAGGTGGACACTCATTGCCTGGGAGGGAGTCAACACCCTTTTGACTTCTCATGCTTCAGGTTCACATGAGAAAGGAGCACAAAGGCTCAACAAACCAACTCGCGAAGTTGCGAGCCGCGAGAAGTGCTGAAGGAGTCAAATCTTCTCTGACTTTTATGTCTCGAAGTTTCATAAAAGAAGGGCCTGGAGGTTCAACCCTTCAACTCATGAACTCGTGAGTTGTGAGTGAGGTTAGTGCTTAGCTCTAGCCGGTGGTCACGCGTGGAGGGAACTAACAAGGAGGAGCCATATCCCATCGCATCTCGGGTATCTATTTTTGATGAAGAAAATTCAAGGGTCTTCGACCCATGAACACGTGAGTTGCAAAAGGCGCTTGTGCAAGGACTAGGTCATGGTCATACGAAAGTGTAAGGCTCGCACCTGGAGTTAAGTTGGACAGGGCAAGCTTTTCAGGAAGGACCTGTGGATACACTCTTGTGTGTGTGAGAATTTCCTGTAGGGATATTGAAGAGTCAATCTGACTCAGAGTAGAATTAGAACAGTCCTGCGCGGATCTTGGTCCGAGGGTCGAGGTCTACATCATTTGGTATCATAGCACAGAACAAATTCTTTGCTTTCTGTAGCAGAGAGAAAAGAGAAAATTTCTCAGCCATGCCGTCGAGAAGAAGAGATAGGCCAATGCCTGACCCAGCAGTGGAGAGAGAAATGAACGAATTACATGCCAGGCTTGATGCCATGGAAACAACACAAAGGCGCACAGTTGACGTTGGGGATATCAGCAAAGATGAAAGTGAAAATGAAGCTGGAAATGAAGCAAAAGAAGTTGCAGTCGAAGATGTTGTGGATGAATGCCTATTCAGGGTTGTTGCAAGGATAGGTGCCAAAGAAAAGATGGAGATTCTCATGTATGAGGGAATCCTGGATGTTGAATAGATTCTAGACTGGATTAGAGCTCTGGATAAATACTTTGACTATGAGGATGTCGAGTAAGACAAGAAAGTCAAACATGTCATTACTAAACTTAAAGGGCATGCACTACTATGGTGGGATGAACTGCAGGCTGACATATGCTGCAAGGGAAAGAAAAAAATTAAAAGCTAGGATAGAATGGTTTCAAAGATGAAATCCAAATTTATACCCAAGGATTACCAAATCACTCTATTTTGGAGGATGAAAATTTTGAGACAGAAGTTGATGTCAATGAAGGAATACATTGAAGAGTTCTACAGGATAAACATCAGAGCAGGGCATCAGGAAAGCAATGATGAAAAGGTTTCCAGATACATGAATGGTCTGCAGTATGACATTCAAGATGAGATGAGCATGATGAGCATTTGGACTGTGGAAGATGCTTATCAGATGGCTCTGAAGGCTGAAGAGAAGATGATCCGAAAACAAGGTCAAAAAGGCCGAGGTAGAATTCAATCCAGAGGCAAAAAAATTGCCCAAGACAGAACTCGAAAATATAAAGAAGAGGGGAAGAAGCCTCTAACTCAACATGAGAGAGGAGGAATCTCACAGAGAGGGCAATATGCTGATAGAAATACTTTTCCTCAGGCCAGAGGAAGAGGAAGAGGCAGAGGCGGTGAAGTAAAATTCTTTGTCTGTGGAAATATTGGACATAAATCCTATGAGTGTCCAGATAAGAAGAAATATGGTGGTGAAACTCACATTGTAGAGTCTCAAGGACAGAATGTTGAGGCAGAAGATGATGAGGGCGGAAGATCTTTGATGATAAGGAAAGTTCTCTTGAAGCCAGAGAAGGAGGTAGAGAACCCAGCCCAAAGAAACAATCTATTTCGGACTGCTTGCAAAACCAAAGATAGGGTATGTAAGGTCATAGTGGAAAGCGGTAGCACTCACAACCTCGTATCTACAGAGATGGTAGAAAATTTGGAGCTGGAAACTATTGTACATCCAAGACCATATAGATTTTCATGGCTACAAAAAGGACATTAGGTAAATGTCACTAAACAATGTTTAGTTAAATTTAAAATAGGAGGATATAAGGATGAAATATTATGTGATGTCATTCCCATGGATGTTTGTCATCTATTACTAGGTAGACCATGGCAATATGATAGAAACATGGTTCATGATGGGAGAAAGAACACATACACCCTGGAGAAAAATGGGAGGATGCACATGTTGTTGCTGATTAAGGATAAAGAAATGAAAATAGAGACAAGCAACATTGTACTTCTCATGAGTGGGAAAGAACTCCTTAAGGAGGTTAAGAAGAAGGAAGACACACAATTTATTGTGGTCAGGAAGCCCAAAATTGTTTTGACCAATATAAGGATAGATGATTTACCAGAAGAAATCCAGAAGTTGCTGGAAGAGTTTGTTGATATAGTAGTGGACGAACTACCTTGCTCATTGCCACCAATCAGAAGTATAAGCAATCACATCGATCTTATACCTGGAGCCATTTTACCAAAAAATGCCGCGTACAGGTTGATGCCGCAAGAAAATGTAGAAGTTAAGAGATAGGTTCAGGCCTTAATGGACAAAGGATTGATTCAGGAAATCTTGAGTCGATGCATTGTTCCGACAGTGCTTAGCCCAAAGAAATATGGAGGCCGGAGGATGTGTACAGACTCAAGGGCAATCAATAAGATTACCATCAAATTCAGATTTCCATTGCCAAGGATGGATGACTTGATGGATTTCTTGAGTGGAGCAAAGTTTTTTTCAAAGATTGATTTCAAAAGAGGATATCATCAAATTCAAATGAGAGAAGGTTATGAATGGAAGACAGGATTCAAAATGAATGAGGGGTTGTATGAATGGCTTGTTATGCCATTTGTCTTAACTAATGCACCCAATACTTTCATGAGATTGATGAACGAAGTCCTAAAGGATTTCATAGGGAAATTCGTCATTGTATATCTTGATGATATATTAATTTTTAGGAAGACAGAAGCAGAGAACTTAAGGCATTTACCTGCAGTGATGAGGAGATTACAGCAAGACAAATTGTTGATTAATATGAAGAAATCATCATTTATGAGGACATAACTCATTTATTTGGGTTTTGTTATCTCTGCGAATGAGTTGAAGATGGATCCCAAAAAGGTAGATGCAATTAAGAATTGGCCATCGCCGAAGAGCATGTTCGAATTTCAAAGCTTCCATGGTTTGGCAAGTTTCTATAGGAAATTCATTCAAAAATTCATTGGAATTAGCACACCAATGATGGATACAGTGAAGAAAATACATAAATCTTTTCACCGGATGAAGGAAGTAGAGAAGAGTTTCAATCTGTTGAAGAAGAAGATCACGGAACAACCAATTTTGGTTTTGTCGGATTTTAGCAAGACATTCCAGGTCAAGTGTGATGCGAGTGGATTTGCAATTGGAGTGGTCTTGAGCCAAGACAATAGGCCGATCGCATATTTCAGTGAAAAACGGAATGAAGCGAAGATCAAGTACTCAACATATGCCAAAGAATTCTATGCAGACATACAAGCGTTGAAGAAATAGAGACATTATTTGGTTCCTAAAGAGTTTGTTTCGTACAGTGATAATCACGCTTTGCAATTTGTGACTCAACATGAGAAGTTGAACCAAAAACATATTAAATGGGTTGAATTCATGCATAATTTTACTTTTGTAACTAAGCATATTTCTGGAACTACTAACAAAGTTGTTGATGCTTTGAGCAGGAAATGTTTGCTTATGCAGGAATTCAGATTCAAGACTTTGGGTTTTGATAACCTCAAAGAAATGTACAGAGATGATCCATACTTCAAGGAGGCATATGAGGCATTTGAGAATCCAATTCTCAGGGATAGAAGCCAATGGACCGAGTATATGATCCAGGATGGGTTATTATTCTTGGGTAATCAACTATGTATTCCAAAATGCTCCATGAGGGAGAACCTACTGAAGGAAAAACATAGTGGAGGATTGGCCAGACACTTCATTCATGATAAGACATTCTCAAAGTTGAATGGCTCATATTTTTGGCCAGGGATGAGGACAGATGTTAAGAAATTTGTGGACAGATGCAGAATTTTTCAGCACACAAAAGGGAAAAGGCAGAACATAGGGTTATATCAACCATTACCCATACCAGAAAGGCCGTGGGACACAGTGAGAATGGATTTTATATTGGGACTGCCAAGAACACAAAGAGGATGTTATTCAATCTTTGTGGCAGCAGACAGAATTTCCAAGATGGGACATTTGATACCATGCCAGAAAACCAGCGACATAACTCATATTGTGAACCTATTTTTCAAAGAAGTTGTGAGACTTCATGGCTTGCCAAAGAGTATCGTTTCTGATCGGGATACCAAGTTCATTGGACATTTCTAGAGGAATTTATGGAAAAATCTGGGGACAAGTTTTTCTTTTAGCTCAGCATATCATCCTCAAACGGATGAGCAGACAGAAGTTGTGAACAGGAGCTTGGGATATTTGTTAAGGATCTTAGTGACTGAACACCACATTCAGTGGGATCACATTATTCCATAGGCGGAATTCACTTATAATGATTCACTTAATAGAAACACAGGGAAGAGTCCATTTCAAATAGTATATGGAATGCAGCCAAGGGGAGTTTCTGAATTGAAATATTCAGAACAAGCTGAATTCAGGAGTGCTAGTGTAGAAGACTTTGTAGAAGGAATGAAGGAGCTTCACAGCCGAATTAATAAACGATTGCAGAGTTCAAGTCAAGAATACAAGAAGAGAGCAGATCGACACAGGCGAGAACTTCAATTTGAAGTTGGTGATATGATTCTTGCACATCTGAGGAAGGAAAGGTTCCCAAGGGAAACGTATAATAAACTAAAGATGAAAAAGATTGGACCAAGGTCATAAGGAAATTTGGGGCAAATGAATATGAGATTGAATTACCCGATGGGGTCGGAATCTCACCGATATTCAATGTTGTGGATTTGTACCCTTACAGAGATGAAGAAGTAGGAGCAGAGGAAGAACAAAAAGAAGTTCAGTGGACGAAACAAATGCCTATAACTGAAAATACATAGATGGAAAGTATAATTGATAAGAGGGTTAGCAGAAAGACTAGGAGAAAAGAGTATTTTGAATACTTGGTCAAATAGAAGGGACATCCAGTTGAAGATGCCAGTTGGGAAGATGAAGCAGAAATTCAGAAGCATAGATAGACCGTGCAAGAGCTCATGAAAAAGATTTCATGAAAATTTTCAAGCGAGGGAGTATGATACAAGAGCATCACAAGCAGCCAGCCAAGTGAGCATGAAGGCAGAAGATAGCTGGAAAAGCATAGCACACATTTTGAACATGTTGACATGTTTTGAAGAAATTAATGAGTGGATATTAATGTAGTAGTTAAAGGAAGCGTACTTACATGTTGTAAACAGATCTTGAGCAATTTGTTCTCATCTGTCGGATGTAGTAGAGATTAAGTCTGATTAGACTATTGGCATATTTTAATAGGCAGAGTATTCTTGTCATTGATGGAAATATTAGAGTATGCATCGATGGAAAAATAGGGACAAAGTAAGCTCAGAAGGAATTAGCGTAGAGTCGAACGCAGTGCGAAGGTGTGCTTGTTCATTTGATGGAAAACAAGAATGCAAGGAAGACCAACAGCTCAACGATGATCAAATTGCAAGATCAAATTGTTGGTCAAACTCCATTTCAGAGTTTTGACTACCGGGATTTCGGATACCAGGAGTTGGAGATGTCAAGAACTCCCACTACAGGAGTCTCGAAGTCGTAAAATGCAAAATCGCAATATAACCTGAACTATTGGATCAAGGAAAAATCTAGACCGTTAATCCTAGAAGAAGACGTGGCGAAAGATCATGCTTTCACTGACTGAAAAGTCAAAGGAATGAAATGCTCCAACCTTTCAACTCGCAAAGTCATGAAATGTGAAACCCTGAAATCCCGAAACAGGAACCCCAACAAAAGACTCCATTTTGGAGTTTCAGTTACCGGGAGATGGAGAAGTCAAGCGTCGAGACTCTCCAACACAGGAGTCCTGAACTTGTGAAATGCAAAACCTTGAAATCATGAAATAGGCGCATCGCACAAAATTTTGGCTACCAGATTTTCGAATACCAGGAGATAGAGATGTCATGGACCCTCGTCATCAAGAGTCCCAAAGTCCTGAAATGCGAAATCCCAGAAACCTGAAAAGTCACATCACTCAGAGTGTTGGATACCAGGATTTTGGTTACCAGTAGATGGAGATGATAAGGACCCTTCATCAATAGGGGTCCCGAAATCGCAAAACACAAAATGACAAAATGATCTAAGTTGTTGGATCGAGGAAATCATCGACCGTTGATCTGAATCCATAGTGGAGTATCAGATATTGGGAGGTTGAGAAGTCAAGAGTGAAGACTCTTCATCACAGGAGTCCTGAAATCACGAAACCCGAAGTCGCAAAATGTCACAGACAAGCTCTATTTCAGAGTTTCGGGCACCGCAACATGGAGAGTCAAGAAAATTTCACCACAGGAATACCGAAATGCCGAGTCACCAAAATGAAAAACACTGGAGTACCAGACCATTGATCTGAATCCATTTTGGAGTTCCGGATACCGAGAGTTGAAGTGTCGAAACACTTCACCAATAAGAGTGTCGAAATGCCGAAATGATGAAACGCAAAATTGTGAAATGCAGTTTCAACTAAGGCTGAGGTCATAGCCATTGGTCACATTGGCAGAAGATGGGGGGAGGAGTTAGTGAAGACAAGCTCCTTTTCGGAGTTTTGGGGGTCGGGAAATGGAGAGTACTAAAATTCTCCACCACAGTGATCCCGAAATGTCGAAGAATGAAATGCAAAAATGAATGCAAGATTTAGAGAAGTTAATCCAATAGTGCAGATGAAAATGAAAAAGATCAGAGGGCTACTGTAGCACTTCTTAGTGTAACTGCTATAAACCACTGATGGTTTCTGCCAAAGGACTTGAAGAGACTTCTGTGTGACTTCCAGAGGAACTAAAGGGTCACAAGGAATCTACCAGTAGGAGAAATGACTGTTCATGGAGGCTATTGACAGCTAGAAGAGCATTGGAGCCATTAACAGTGACAGAGAGGTTAAGGTCGACTGCAACAGAAGATGAAGAATCTCAACTGACTGTGATGTGAAGGAATTTGATCATGGCACCCTGTGATGATGGATACATGGGATTAAAAAAAAGAGAAGCTGAAGAGTTTCCATGATGAACTGGCAGAGCACTTGACATGTAGAGGATGCAAAACCACTGGACAAAGGGTATGCACAAGATGCATAGGGGGTATATGAATGTGGATAAAAGAAGAGATCAGGGGAGTTGTAGTGGTGATGAGGGATTAAGGTGTGAATAAGGAGAAGCGTGCAACAGGTGAAATGGATAGAATACAAAAGGTGCATTGAAAGGGAATGGTGCAGAAAGCACAAGAGGCAAAGGAATAGAAAAGTGCAACGAATGCGTGTAGAAAGAAAGTGAGGAAGACAGAGTAGCGAAATCTTGCAGAACAATGATGAGACTGGTAAGTTGTTGTTGAACACTTTACCACTGTAATAAGTTTCAATAATTCATATTCATAAACTAGGGTGGTAGGGAGGTGCTAGGGAGGACTGGTGTCCTCAGAGGTTCAAGTGGGTGCTTGAACATAGGGAGTTGGTGCTTCCTTCTAGTTGGTGTTAGAGAAACCATCGAGTTGGTGCTTCCTTCTAGTGGGTGCTAGAGAAAACAGAGAGTTGGTGTTCTAGGAAAATTGCAGCTTGCAAAATAGAGGTTGTAGCCTCACAATGAGTAGGTGCTCATATGTATGATAATGTAAAGAATGTAAATAATTCTTATCATATAAAGAAGAAGAGGTTTTTACCCCTTATGGATTTCCTCGGAAAATATCTGTCTCTATGTATCTCATATATGTGACTGATGTTGAATGTTCCATTTCTTGTTTTCCTGCATTATTGTGATGATCATTGAGTGCCTTGTAAATAATTTAAAAGAAGTATAATTGTTTAATCATGGTAACAACTGATTCACCCCCCCCTCTCAGTTGTCCAACAATTGGTATCAAAGTTGCACCTTTTGTCTAAGGGTAGATCCTAGAGCTTAAACATGTCAAGCCATGAAGGAAATTCAACCAATAAGGCCCCTCTATTCAAATGGAACAAACTTTGCCTTCTGGAAAGTTAGAATGAGAACCTACATAATGGCTTTAGGTGCAGATGTCTGGGATGTGGTAGATACTGGTTATGTAAAGCTATTTGTACTAGCTAATAAGGATGAAAAGCTAGAATTTAGCTTCAACGCTAAGGCTATGAATGCTATCTTGAGTGGACTTGCAGAAGAAGAATTCATAAAAGTTATGCACCTAGGAACTGCCAAAGAAATGTGGGACAAACTCATTAGCAATTATGAAGGTAATGAGAAGGTAAAGGATGCCAGGCTTCAAACCTACAGAATACAGTTTGAACAATTGAAGATGAAGGAAGATGAAACTGTTGGAAAATACTTTATGAGAATAGAAGAAATGGCAAATGAAACGAAAGCACTTGGTGAAACAATTGAGGAACCTTCTTTAATTCATAAAATCTTGAGATCTCTCCCAGATAGGTTCAATCTGAAGGCCTCTGCTACAGAAGAACTAAATGATCTAAAATCCTTGGAGTTTGATCAACTTCTAGGAACATTGACTACATATGAAATGAGAATAGTTAAAGATAAACCCACCTCCAGAGAAACATCATTAAGGCAGACAAGAATGAGGATTCCGAGCCCGATGAAATTGAAGGAAAATTTGTGAAGAGACTGAAGAAGGGATTTGGAAAATACAAAGGTAAACTTCCTTTCAAATGTTTCAACTGTGGTAGGATAGGTCATTTTGCAAATAAATGTCCCCACAAAGGAAAGGATTAGACATGTGATGATGAGGAGAAGTACAAACACAAAAATTTATTTAAAGAGAATAACTTTAAGAAGAAAAGTCTATGCGTAAACAATGATGATGATCCTTCAGATGATGAAGACAATGACTCATCTATTGAAGATAAACTAAATGAATTCATACTTATGGCCAAATAGGATTATGATAATAACAACACAGGGAGTGATATTAATGAAGAAGAAGCTGTAGTTGACATGGAAGGAGAACTAATCAGTGCACTAGAAGAGATTGACAGACTAAGAATCAAGAACAGAAAGCAAAGACAATTGTTGATACAGTTCGAGAAAGATAGTAAAGAACCCGATGAAGACCTTGTCCAAATAAAAGTAGAATTAGAAGAGGCAAAGAAAATCAAAGACATTCTGAAACGACACTTATCAGAAAAGAAGGCAAGATGTGAAGCATTAGAACAAGAAGTAGTGAAAACTAGGAAAGAGATGGAGAAGTTTCAAGCCTTGTATAATTAGAATCTGTCAAGTATCAAAGCCTCAGAAGGATTAGCCACCATTTTGAATTAGTAAAGGAACCCAAAGCTAAAAATTGGTTTGGGTTATGAAGAGGGATCAAGTAGTGGCAAGTCAAGAAACGAAGAACCTATCAAGTTTGTCAAATGTACAACCAATAACAACAACGAACCTACAGAAACAAAGGAAGACAATCAGCCACCCAGGACGAGTAAGAAAATAAATGCAAGTACTGAATCTGTAGAACAAAGAAATAATGTGTTAACTGCTAAAAGATGTCATCAACATAGAAGAAATCGATTTGCACAAAGAAGAAAACCATTTCCCATGTACAAAGAATTTTTCCATGGCTATTGTTTCTACTGTTCTAAATTTGGTCACAAAGCTATAAATTGTTCCTTAAGACTTAGACATAAGCAATTAAGATTTCAAAGGAATAAATACTTCCCACAGTAAAGAATGATACATCCAAGTAACAGTTCTTCACAGACTACAAATTGCCAGATTAAGTCTAGGGACATGCAACTAAGGAGGCCAAGAAATAATCAACAATCAATGAGTAGACAACACTACAACAATAAGTTTGACCTATTGAATAATGAGATTGAATGCTACACCTGTCATAAATTTGGACATAAATCTATTGACTGTTGGTTAAGGAACTATAAACCAGATTCGAAATCCCCTGCTAAAAATATCAAGTTTTGGAAGAAGAAGGAAAGTGACAAGTGTGGACTAGTATTGTTTGCTCAAAGAAAAATGAACCCTTGGTATATAGATAGTGGATGCTCCAAACACATGACAAGAGACAAAGGCAAGTGTTTATCTCTAAGTGAAAGAAAATTAGGAAACGTAACCTTTGGAAATGATGCTCCAGGGAAAATAAAGGGCAAAGGGATGGCACGCTTAAGTAATGGAAAAGGAAAAGCCCAAGATGTTATACTTGTAGATGGGCTATAACATAACCTACTCAGTGTAATTAAAATGTGTGACAGAGGATGTGAAGTGGTGTTCACGTCCAAGGACTGCAAGATAGAATCTGTAACCTCAGGACAATTGGTGGCCAAAGGCATAAGGACAGAAAATAATGTATATGTGCTGAAAGAAAATAGAGAAGAATGTCATCTAAGTAGACATGATGAATGTTTTTTATGGCATAGAAGAGTTGGACATCTAAACTTTAACAACTTAATCAAACTCAAAAAACTTGAGGCAGTAAAAGATCTTCCGAGAATATCAAATCCCAAGGTTCAATGTGTAGACCCTGTCAAGTAGGGAAGCAAAATAGGACACAGTTTAAGTCCAAGAGCTTTACTTCAACAGAGAAACCACTCCAACTAGTTCATATGGATTTATGTGGACCATCAAGCAGGAAGGCACAAGGAAAGAAAACTACTTCATGTTGATTATCAATGATTACTCCAGACTTACTTGGGTTGCCTTTCTCAACGAAAAGGCTGAAGCATTTGAGAAGTTTAAAATATTTAAGGCTTTAACTGAGACTCAAATAGGAAAGAGGTTAAAGGCAGTAAGATCAGATCGGGGAGGAGAGTTTATGTCAAGAGACTTCAAGGAATTCTGCAATGAGCATGGGATCAAGAGAGAATGCACAATCCTAAGAACTCCACAACAAAATGGAGTTGTTGAGAGGCAAAACNACACACAATAGTTCATGTTCTTAACAAAGCTCACCTCAGACCACAAAGTGACAAGACACCTTATGAACTGTGGTTTGGGAGACCTGCTTCAATTAAACACTTCAAAGTCTTTGGGAGTAAATACTACATAAAGAATAATGATGAGAACCTCGACAAATATGATGACAGGGCTGATGAAGGTATCTTCTTAGGGTATGCTATAAATAGTAAAGGATATAGATGCTATAATAAGAGGCTGTATAAAATGATTGACTGTATTGATGTAAAAGTTGATGAAGGAATCCCAGCAAGAGAGATGTACAGTAATGAGTCTTCTATAGAAGACATAGCTAAAGCTGAAGATAAATAGGTCCAAGAATCAGAAAATAAAGACTCTGAATCAGATGAAGACTCAGACACTTAGAAAGACTCAAATCAGCAGTCAACTTCAAATTCCTCCTCCAGAATCATTCAAAAGAATCATCTTGCAATTCAGATAATTGGAGAAAAAGACAAAGGTGTACAAACCAGGAGAAAGCTAATCAAAAACACCAAACAGTCTCATATAGCCTTCATATCCATGATGGAACCCAATAATTTTAATGAAGCCCGCAAAGATGACCACTGGGTTAAAGCAATGAATGATGAACTTGATCAGATTGAGAAAAACAATACGTGGGAGATGGTTCAAAGATCGGAAGGTAAAAATATCTTTGGTTCTGAATGGATCTTTAAGAACAAGTTGAATGAGTAGGGACAAGTTATCGAGAACAAAGCAAGATTGGTTTGTAAAGGCTATGCTCAAATAGACAGACTGGATTTTGATGAAACATTTGCACCCATAGCAAGGTTGGAAGCTATCAGAATATTCCTTGCCTATGCTTGTCATAAAAAGTTTAAAGTCTATCTAATGGATGCCAAGTCAGCTTTCCTAAATGGAGATTTAAATGAAGAAGTCTATATGGAACAACCAGAGGGTTTCGAACTGTCTGGTAACACTGACTTAGTATGAAGGCTAAAGAAAGATTTATATGGATTAAAACAAGCTCCTTGTGCTTGGTATCACAGACTGGATACATATCTGAAAGACAAAGGGTTCAAGAGAGGAACAGTTGACAACAACCTATATATCAAAAAAGAGGGTGGTGATTTTCTCATTGTGTTTGTCTATGTAGATGACATCATCTTTGTATGTAATAAGGATTCATTGGTAAAATGGTTTGCTTCTGTCATGGAGTCTGAGTTTGAAATGTCTATGATAGGTGAACTGTAATTTTTTCTTGGTCTGCAAATTACTCAGAGGACTGAAGGGATGTTCATTTGTCAAGAAAAATATCTAAGAGAAATGTTGAAAAGGTTTCAAATGGAAGATTCTAAACTTGTGGGCACACCTATGGTAACTGGATGCAAATTAAGCAAGGATGATGACTCACCTGATGTTGATCAAAGTTCATATAGGTCAATGATAGGCAGCTTGTTGTACATCACAACATCTCGTCCAAACATAATGCATGTTGTAGAAATGGTAGGAAAGATATCAGTCTGTCCCTAAACAGAGTCACTTACTAGTTGTCAAAAGGATATTCAGGTATCTGAAAGAAACAATGACTTATGGTCTGTGGTATCCTAGAAATCAAAATTTTCAGTTAATTGCTTATTCAGATGCAAATTGGGCAAAGTGTGTTGATGAGAGAAAAAGCACCAGTGGAGGAGCATTCTTCCTGGGTAACTCATTAGTAGCATGGCTTAGTAAAAAGCAATGTTCCATTTCTTTATCAACCATAGAGGTAGAGTACATTACTGCTCCTACCTGTTGCACTTAGGTATTATGGATGATTTAGACACTTGCAGAATTGGAGGTAAAATATGTTGCACTAATCCCAATTCATTGTGATAACACTAGTGCCATCAGTGTGTCTAAGAATCATGTTTTCCACTCCAAGACCAAGCATATTCCCATAAAATACCATTTTATGAGAGATCAAGTCACCAATCAGGTTGTTCAGGTTCAGTACATTCCAACCACAGAACAAATAGCAGACATCTTTACTAAACTACTAGCTAAGACCCCTTTTGAATATCTCCGACAGAAGATGGGTGTCATCTCGTTTCACACCTAAGAGAGTCCATCCTGTTAGGGGGAGTCTCGTATTAATTTCATATCTGATGCCTCCTAAAAATATTGTAGCAGCACATGGGGAGTGTGTTTTATTTAACATTGATGTCAAATGGGACAAAGTAAGATCAGGAGGAATTGGCGGAGAGTCGAATGCAGTGCGAAGGTGTGCTTTTTCATTTGATGGAAAACAAGCATGCAAGGAAGACCAACAGTGCAACGATGATCGAATGGAAAGATCGAAGTGTTGGTCAAACTCCATTTCAGAGTTTTGACTACTGAGATTTTGGATACCGGGAGTTGGAGATGTCAAGAACTCCCACTACAGGAGTCCCGAAGTCGCGAAATGTGAAATCGCAATATAACCTAAACCGTTGGATCAATGAAAAATCTGGACCATCGATCCTAGAAGAAGACGTGGTGAAATATCATGCTTTTGCTGAATGAAAAGTCAAAGGAATGAAATGATCCAACCTTTCAACTCACGAAGTCGTGAAATGAGAAACTTCAAAATCCCAAAATAGGCACCCCAACAAAAGACTCTATTTCAGAGTTTTGGTTACCGAGATATGGAGAATTCAAGCGTCGAGACTCTCCAACACAAGAGTCTTGAAGTCACGAAATGTGAAACCTCGAAATCGTGAAATAGGTGCATCGCTCGAAGTTTCAACTACTGGATTTTTGGATACCAGAAGATAAAGATGTCACAGACCCTCGTCAACAAGAGTCCTGAAGTGCTGAAATGTGAAATCCCAAAAACCCAAAAAAGGTGCATCACTCGGAGTGTTGAATACCAGGATTTCAGTTACCGGTAGATGGAGATTACAAGGACCCTTCATCAACATGAGTCCTGAAATCACGTAACATGAAATGATGAAATGATCTATGTTGTTGGATCAAGGAAATCGTGGACCGTTGATCTGACTCCATAGTGGAGTATCGGATACCAGGAGGTTGAGAAGTCAAGAGTGAAGACTCTTCATCATAGGAGTCCCGAAATCGTGAAACCCGAAGTTGTGAAATGTCACAGACAAGCTCCGTTTCGGAGTTTCGAGCACCATGACATGGAGAGTCAAGAAACTTTCACCACAGGAATACCAAAATATCAATTCTCTGAAATGAAAAACGCTGGAGTACCGGACCGTTGATCTGATTCCATTTCGAAGTTTCGGATACTGAGAGTTGAAGTGTCAAAACACTTCACCACCAAGAGTGTTGAAATGCCTAAATGCCGAAACACAAAATTGTGAAATGCAATTTCAACTAAGGCTGAGGTCACAACCATTGGTCACATCGGTGAAAGATGGGGGGAGGAGTTAGTGAAGACAAGCTCCTTTTCGAAGTTTCGGGGGTCCGGAAACGGAGAGTATAAAAATGATCCACCACAGTGATCCTGAAATGTCGAAGAATGAAATGCCGAAATGAATGCAAGATTTAGAGAAGTTAATCCAATGGTGAAGATGAAACTGAAGAAGATCGGATGGCTATTGTAGCACTTCTCATTGTAACTGCTAGAAACCACTGATGGTTTCTACTAGAGGACTCGAAGAGACTTCTGTGTGATTTCTAGAGGAACTGAAGGGTCACAAGGCATCTTCCAGTAGGAGAAATGACTGTTCGTGGAGGCTATTGACAGCTAGAAGAGCATTGGAGATGTTAACTATGACAGAGAGGTTGATTTCAACTGCAACAAAAGATGAAGAATATCAACTACCTGTGATGTGAAGGAATTTGATCATGGCACCTAGTGATGATGGACACATGGGATTAACAAATAGAGAAGCTGAAGAGTTTCCATCATGAATTGGCAGAGCACTCAACATGCAGAGGATGCGGAACCACTGGACAAAGGGTATGCACAAGATGCACAGGGGGTATAAGAATGTGGAGAAAAGAAGAGATCAGGGGAGTTGCAGTGGTGATGAGGGATTAAGGTGTGAAGAAGAAGAAGCATACAACAGGTGAAATGGGCAAAAGACAAAAGGTGCATTGAAAGGGAATGGTGCAGAAATCACAAGAGGCAGAGGAATAGAAAAGTGCAATGGATGCGTGAAGAAAAACAGTGAGGAAGACAGAGCAGCGAAATCTTGCAGAATAGTGATGAGACTAGTAAGTTATTGTTGAACACATTACCACTATAATAAGTTTCAGTAATTCATATTCATAAACCAGGGTGGTAGGGAGGTGCTAGGGAGGACTGGTGTCCTCAGAGGTTCAAGTGGGTGCTTGAACATAGGGATTTGGTGCTTCCTTCTAGTTGATGCTAGAGAAACCAGGGAGTTGGTGCTTCCTTCTATTTGGTGCTACAGAAACCAGGGAGTTGGTGCTTCCTTCTAGTGGGTGCTAGAGAAAACAAAGAGTTGGTACTCTCAGCAAATTGCGGCTTGAAAAAAATATGTTGTAGCCTCACAATGAGTAGGTGCTCATATGTAGGATAATGTAAAGAATGTAAATAATTCTTATCATATAAAGAAGAAGAGGTTTTTACCCCTTATGGGTTTCCTGGGAAATATTTGTCTCTATGTATCTCATATATGTGACTGATGCTGAAT
>JASDQU010028831.1:0-13970 GCA_032191745.1 Picea mariana
GGGTGATTGGACACTTTTGGTAGCAGGGCCGAGTTATTGAGGGTTTCAACCTTCTATTGGAGTGTGACATTCTTCAACTGGAGAGTTTGGTATTCATATCTGCTTGTATTGATCTTCATTTCTTATTCAGCCTTTGGAGGCATTATTTTGTATTAGCGGGAGCATTTTGTAGCAGCTCATATCTATTGTCTATCTTCGTGGCCATTTGTTGAGCATTCCAGATCGGCATCTTCATTGTAGCAGGTTTCTCTATTTTATGAATAAAGAAGAATTGAGATGTTTTGGCCTGTCTATCTTATTGCATATGGTTGAGGTATGTTTCATGGTTATCTCTTTCTACTATTTGCTGCATACACACATATAAACACATCTAAAAGGTAGATCATCAAAGTGTTTGATGAAATACCTCACTCAAAAAATGTTTTAAAAAGACACCAAAACAGTGATGATCCTTGCATAATGGCTTGGGATCATTACATCTAACTAGTCTCTTAAAAGAAAAATAAATAAGATAGAATTATAAAAGGCGTGAATGGGCTTGGAAACATTTGCGTCCATGACAAGGTGCATCTCACCCTCTTTAAAGGCACCCATAGGTAAGCCATACATTCCCCTATCATTACTGCACCCATTGCTCAGACATTCCTTACCACCTCACCCACTTACATGGCCTAGATTTGTCTTCACCGAAAAGCATCCCACATCCAATTAGAACTAGCCCAATAAGACATCATAAATTCCCCTCCAAACCTAGCTTGTATAGTAGCATAACATCTTTGAGTGCTTGTCTGGGAAAGGGTTTTTTTTTTAACATGTTTAAATAACTTGATTATTAGATGTGATNTTGACATTGCTATGATCACTGTGACTTATGAGCCCATGGAGGGCGTACCCGTTGTTGTTGTAGGGCCACACCTGATGGGAATTTACACATGGGGCGATGATTATTTTGGACCTCCATAAGGATAAAATCCCACCAGATGGATGTTGAGACCCCAGCCGGGGGAAGAGACATATCGAAGGTTTTCACCAGAGAGAGAGGAGGACGTTCCACCAGAGACATCCTAGCAGGCCTGGACCCAAGGGGGTATTTCCATTCTCACTATGATGTAGGCCTTCGAAGGCCCATGACGTCACCCATGTGACCCATGATGTCACCCAACATTTTGGACACTTTGGAGGCAGTTGTGTGCCAAGTGGCACGTGTGGTTTGATCCAAAGGCCTTAAGAGGCCTAACTTTTTTATCCTGGAGGCCAACGTTGCAATAAAAAGGACTAATGTTTCCTAAAAGGGAATGATGTCACATATTCTTCTTGATTTAGGGTTTTATTATGTCATTTAATGTAAAAACTGGATATTACATGTAAACTGGCCATGTTGGCCCTTTTGACCTAATTCTGGTCATTGAAACTGTATAAATAAGGGGTTTTGCCCTTGTATTTTGGATTATATTTCATTCACACTTGGTGAGGTCTGAAATTTTCACCCTATTTGGGGTTACATGACTGAAATTTAGTGTGCACTTGTTGAAGGAGGCTAATTTTGGACTATTTTGGCAATTTTCTTAGTGGAAGTGTTCAACTAGGGTTTTTGCTTTATGATTCTTGATGAATGTAAATAAGGTTTCTGCAATTCTTATTCATTAAATGGATATGGTTATGTTTATATTTCATTTTAAATTAATATTATGAAATTTCTAGCTTAAAACACTAGGAAGCCAAGTACATGTTATTGTCCTTGCTTTAAGAGCTTTCACCTACTAGATTTTTCCATGAAACCGATTTTCTTGAATCTTTTTCTAACGGCCTTGCCATTGCAACACCCTAGCACATTATTGCTCCATCTAAGCCATCATTATTTCATCCTTGAGCTAAAGGAGGAAAAATTCTAGGGCCTAGGGTTACCTACACCCTAGTAGCTATTTCCCCCCCTAGGGTTTGGTAGTTGAAGCCTTGGGTTACCAACACTTCAACTATTGACCTCTCTTGTCTTTAGCTCTCCTACTATCATCTTTTCCTTCAATATTTTCTACTACTTGAGAGACTCCACTTTCCCTAAAGGCACTAATCTAAGACTTGCCACTATGTGATCGACAAAATCAACTATCAAAACCTATACCTTAAGATTTCTACTAACCACTCGTAACATTAGAATAGCTTAATCTACTAACTTTGTTGTTGTTACAAAGATAACCTACAACCATATTGTGCAGCACTAAAAGCATCTAAAAGAAATTTAAAAAGTTCATTAATGCACTTCCTTACTTGCTTCTGACAACTGCTAGTATTTGGATGTTAATAAGTGATTATTCTTGGTAATTTTGAAGCCATTTTAAGGAACTTATTGTGAAGTAATCATCTTATAAATATTGCTGCTACAAATTTCTGTTTACTTCACCATTATATCAGCCATTTATTTTATTGATAAACTCTATGGTTTTATGAAGTAACAAGTTGTACTTGCGAATTATATATTTTCTTGTTGCTTTGTTTTGGGAAGGTACACCTTGATACTTCACTACTTCATTGGTTAAAAACCTGGGAGTTTCTGATCAATGGTGACTTGTGAGAGGGGAATTTTTCATAGACATATTAACCTTCCCTTCTCAAACCCCCAGGTCACTGGGGACGTCTCCCCTAGGCCATCAACCCTAAATATAAAGAGGGATCCTATTGAGGTGAGAGTGATATGATAACATCCAATTATGCCAATTTTCTTTCCATTAATCTTTCCTTTGATAAAAGTAAAAATTGTGCGATAACAATGTTTGAATGGAAATAAATCCCCAATCAAAATGAAAGCATCATAGTGCATTATCTCATCATCCATATGGTAAATTTCCAAGGTGAACATGGGAGCATCCAAGGTGGAATGAAGGTGAATAACCTATATGAATGGTGTGTAAGAATGTCCAAGTGAAACTTCCTCCATATAATGCCCAATAAGATACGGGGCACACTATCCAATATGTGGGCCTCCTGCTTATCTGCCAACCTATATGTCCATATCTGCAAAATGAGAGCCCATTTATCCATCATCCAAGGTACAAGAGATTGGAGAGGATGTATCTGAATGGTACAAGTCATCAAGTGACCCAATTCTCTACATCACAAGCATTGTGTCTTTTATAAAATGCACAATGTCCTGGGTGAAATCACAAGGACATCCTCCAAAGGACTATGTCAAGTGCACCCAAGTTAGACAAATCCATGTAATCAAGTAAGAACAATGTTCAAAAGATGCAGGAGTCCTTAGATTCATACAAAGTAAGCCATTTCTTAATACACAATCCACTTGAACAATTCACATTAGACATCCCCTACAAACTTTATATTAGCTCAAGACTTTATGAAATTTGGCAAGTTTAGATATGGGAGGACCATCAAAAGATCCTATTAGGTGTAGTACAAAAGTAGAGGGATATTTCCTGAGAAACCATCAAAGTGTAAGTGTGATAATGAAACATGTCGGGCTTACTTTGTGGCAATGTAATCATTAACATGTAGGATACTATATGTGCTCCACTTCCATGAGTACCTTTGAAGAGGGAGTGCTTGCTACTTAAGATACCCTTTCCTGAGTTGTTTTTGCATTCTAAACCCCTTTTATTTACTTTTGATATTCATTTATTATTTTTCAAGTACCCTTTTTAATCATTATTCTTTCTTTCATTTTTACTGGGATATGGTCCTGTATAAATGTGCATTCGATGCATGAGGAAAATGGAATATTACCATTTGAATGATTTTAAGGTGGGAAAAATTCCTTTCAATAGATAGGGGTAATCCCCGATATGAGATCCCAATTAGACTTCACATTGTTTGGATTAGGAGATGCATCTAGATTCTATCATGACTACCATTACTTGGTTGCAGGGTGAATGAATGGTTTGATGCAAGGGGGTATGCAAATGAAAACTAGTATACTTGTAGAAAAGAAACACATTCTATTATATCCTATCTAGGAGAAACTAACGGTAACTGAAAAACATATTGAGATGCTAACAATCCCTACAATAACTTTATTCCAGATAGATTTCAAAGAGAAACAAAGATTAATAACATATGTATGTGAAGTCACAACTAGATAAGTATAAGATACACACTCATATACATAAAACCGGCTCATCCTATTAAAAAACTTAGTATGAGAGAAACAACAATTGCAAAAATTTATTGTTCACAAAAGAAAACTCTATATCTGCAAAAGAATTCATATAGTGTTTCCAAATATCCTAGCATTTACTTGAAATAGTTCAAAGAAAACAACCATAAGAAAAAACTAGTTTTCTCTCAAGGAAATTGACCTTGATGGATTCTCAATATTATCTCATAAAAGTAGTTCTCCAAAAGCAACAAGTTGAAGAGCCCCTTAAAAGTGGGTTTCTTCATCTCTTTATAGTTCCTAAGCAACTGTCTACTAAATTTTCTTGATTCCTCCAAGAAGTAGTTACATGTCGTTTTTCATTCCCTTTCATCTTTCTTTACGTAGGTTATAATAAGTACACAATGTGTAAATATGATAAACAAGACAAAGGAAAGGTAGGAGAGACTAATCTCAAATTTTATTATGTGCCCCCCTCATTTATTCTTATCCTTTAAGTAAGTTGTCGAGAACTCATGCTATCCCGAAATGGAAACAATTATTAGAAAACAAAGTGACTCCAAATCAATGTTTTTAGCTATTGCATTCTTTGAGAGGGCCTTTGTATCCCTATTTAAATTTACCATGAAGGAATGTATCATATTTTGTGCCCTCATTTTTTTCACAAGGTAGTCGTTCACTAAGTCCATTGTCACTTTGTTCATAGCTCTAACATCTATTTGTCTTTGCTTCATGTTTTGCTTGACCTGTGAAAAACTCTATTCATCAATATTTATCTTACCTAGATCTTCAATCTGGGGAAGTTGTCCTTTATGATCCAATATGTATGCTTCTTTATGAATTCATGCATAGATTAAAAGTGAATTGTTTAGCTCCTTCCCAATTGTTTCCCTAGTCTGCTGACAGTTGTCAAGTGTAGCATAGTTGAAATGTGTTTCACATTATGTTATGTGTAGTAGTTTTGGTGGGGCATCAAGGTTTTCGATAATCCAACATTACATCTCATTCATACCTTCTATGATTGTGGAAAACTCTATATTCTTGGCCCAATCTTTTTTATGTTGTGCCATAATATGGACAACTAGTTTCTGGAAAACCTGTAGATTTGTGTACATATATGTTTCAATCTTGTGGAGTTCTATCCTAACTACCTTGACGCATAACTTGAATTGTTGTTTCTTTCCTTGTCGCTTTTACTACACCAGGCCTCTTATTCTAGTTCTTTTATTCTTTCATATTTCTTCTTGTTTTCACACACCATGCCCTTTAGGTTTTTATATGAAGCTAATGTGAGAGTGATGTCAGGTGAAGCGATCGAAAGAGGATCATTTCTGATGTCTTTGAAATAGTTTCCTTCCTAGACACCATTAGCTTTTTGGTATTTTGAAAAATTATCTTACCAAATTCTTTATTGAATCTGAAAGTGTTCAAATTTGCAATCTTTCGAGCCTTTGATGGTGTGAATGCTCCAAAACCGAGATATCCCAATGAGAAGTGTCCCCCTATGAGAGAGATGTCAGTTGATGATCCTAGAATATCCATGTCCATGGGATCTATGATGTTGTTCCCTTATTCTTCGTCCTTTTTCTTTTGTTCCTCTAATGCTACTACTTTTTCTTTTCTTTCATCTCTTATTGTTTCTTCTTTCTTTTTTTATTTGGCTTCTTCTTATATATTGTTTCTTTATTCTTTGTTTCTCTTTTTTTATTTATTGTTTTGCAGTTGTTTTGGTTGTTTCTACTTATTCATCTAGTTTCTATCATTGTTGTTCAAGCTCCTCTTCTTTTATCTTCTTATTATCTTCTCATTCAATAGCTTCTTTTGCTTTTCTTTCCTTTTCTTCTTCAATTGTTGTTGTTTCAACTACCTCGGATGTTGTTGTCGTTTCTTTTATTGTTTCCTCTTATTTGATTTTATTTTGAGCCTCTTGATATCATTGCTCATCTTCTATTTTACCTAGTGGGTTGCCTCTCCTTTTGAAAATTACATCATGGTAAGCTCTAGCTTGGAAGTGGATTTCTTCCTCTTACCATACGTTAGTTGTGTACTCCCATATTTACTTGCAGTTACTGCAATGGGTGTTAAGGGCATATAAAGGATCATTCCTCCAAAATATTTATTCACTAAAGTGGAAATATGCTAGTGTATTCACTTATGCTTTCACTTCCTTGACGTATTTAAATGACTATGACCTAACCTAGAGTGAGAGGGCAGGTGAGATGGATTTATTGTCCTTGCAAAACACTACACCTACCATATGTATGACCATTTGGTGTGCAATATATTTTTGCACTAGTATGTCCAGGATGAACTTTGGAAGGAGGTGTGGAGCTTTTCTAGCTCCATATATTTTGATATTGGTTCTATATTCTAGGAGATACCAATCCCCTACCCTTTTAACTATGGCATTTTATTTATCTTTCATGCACGGTGATGGAGATCCAAATATGAGTTGAAACAATGAGGCTAGGAAGTTGTCTCGTATATTCTGATACTAAAAAACATATCTATCCTCCCATAATATTTTGCAGTAGATGTGGATTGGGGGGTTGTTAGGTTGCCAAACCCATCCCATCTAAGGATAAGAGTGGGATATGCACATCACATTGAGAAGGTAGGAGAACATATGGAATTCTGGAAAATTCCCTAGAGTAGTGTGCTTCACAGCTATAAGTGCTTCTTCCAAGGCCAAAGATAATATGTCTGCCTAATTTAAAGTCGAACTAATGTCTGTGACATAATACAAGAGAGGTACCCATGTTATTTTGAACTTTTAGGCATCATTATCCCCATATAAACTACATATCATTTCCACTACATGTTGGTATGGAATTATAACTATATTAGTGGCATATTCATTGGATGACCTAGTATTGAATACTTTCCACACTTGTACCAACACTTTAGGAGATCTCTTGGCTTGTGCAGGAAATTATTCACCAACTTATTGTCCAATGGATTTTCTTCATCCTTCGTATGATAACAAGAGGAAATTAGTGAATCCTAGAAGGAGATTATTGGGTGGGATTTATATTTTAATATGAATCTAGTATCTAGATCGACATCCTTCATGATCCATGAAATGGCCTCTACACAGGTAAACATTATATATTTATGTGCCCTTTTTTACACTTGGCACTCAAGGAACTAACTTGTCACCCACCTTTAATTTGTTCCCTTCACTTAGGAAATTAGGATAAAATCATTACATGACTTTATACTTTAGAAATAATATTATATTATTCCTTTGGCTTAAGCCCCCTTGAATTAGACCCTTTTCTTAATCCCTTAGTGCCCTTTCCCTTTCATGGAGTCCTATCCCCCCATACTCTTTAATCTGAATTGGTCTACAATAGTGATGTATTTTATTAATAATATGAGTGATTACATATTGCAATGATAGGCTCATTGGCCTTTTAACATCTAGTCTCTCCAGCCTAATAATCACACATGCACTCCAGCATAATACACACAAACACACACACACACACACACACACACACACACACACAAGCACTCTTTCCCAGAATATCCTAGCTCACTAAAACTGGGGATCATCCTGGGGGTATTACATTCCCCTCCCCATTATTTTCACACTGTCCTCGATACATTATATCCAATGTAAATTCAACATTCTTCAAAATCTCCAAAAATGTCCAAATATTCCCCTTGCATGGCATCCTCATGTTCCTCATGTAACATTTGCAGGACTATAACATGTCCACTATACATCACTCACTTCATGCCTTTGCTATGGAAGATTTTTTTCCTTTTGGTGCTCTTCTTTCCAAGCACCTGATTCATGTCTTCATACTTTAGCTGGGAGTTTTTTCTCTATTCTAAAAAGCTTCTTTGATGATATTTTAGCTCATTGTTCCTTCCGACACACCCTTATTATTATAGCCACTATGCCATATGCATTATTGAGCTTCCTTTTCCTTGCTACACTCACCCTTTCAAGATCAAGCATTCGTTCACCACTACACAATCCTTAAGCAATCCATCTTGCTAAGGATTTCACACACAAGGAGAGTGCCAACTCATTACCAGACCATCACTAAAGTTATACACTCTATGGAAATCATAGGGATTCAATGTCCCAATAGAAACCTTTCTTCACAAGAATTATAGCTTCAATAACCATCATCTCATATGTATCACACACATATAGTCATCACGCGATAATGTCATAACAATTTCATTTAAAAATTCAAATATGTTTCATAAGGAAATTCAAATTTTCGCCAAGTATGAGATTTGATCTCATACTTTCTTAGTTTTTGAAGTAATAAGCATCAATATTTCCTATGGCTTTTAGAAGTTCCATACTTGATACAAATTTTCCTAGAATACTCATGTTGGTTTTCCTTTCTCTTTTATCCATTTACCATTATAGATTGACCCCAGTTCATAACCAAGAAGCTTCCCAACAAAATCCATTAAATACTATCAACCCCTCTAGTCACCTAGAAGGAAACGCAATACACTGAGTGTACTACGTAGTCTCACTTGAGATATCTCTATGGGTGGCTGCAATACTTAGGTGTTTGCAGCCCGAGACTGACCGAGATCTGTGCTTGTATGTCATAACCTTTATGTCATCCATTTAACATCCTGTTATAACATTCATTCTACGCATGCATGTAAAATACCAGATCTACTTAATCACTTCATTAATTCAACATTCATCAACTAATCAGACACAAAGACACATTCATTCAATCCCACAACATAGTGTTATCGTGGTTCACCCCCTCCTGGGCTATGTCCACAAATATCTAGCTCTTAGGATTTTATTATGGTTTAGAAAGATATCACATCGTGCACGTTTACATTATTGTTTCTCACTCTCCTCAGCAGAATCCTCAATCCATGCAAGGTTGATTAGATCGCACCAGGCCCCTCAGCCTGCTATCTAACCCTCAAGATAGATTCTATCACTCCTTCCTTCGCTCACTATCTTAAGGATTCATATAGTTCTTATAGTACTCTTTCTCTCTCTCTCTCCCCTCTGTCAGCCTCGGTGTGTTTCGTTTTCTCTCTTAAGTACTACTTATTTATATTTTCCGTTCACCAACCATTACAATGTATTACAAAAACCCTAACCCTAATGTCGTTAAGTATTCCATGCATGCACACATCCTAATTTTCCCTCCAGTTGTCGCTTTCCTCTTGCATGACATTCTTCCCAAAATATCCTTTCTTTCTGATTCGACCTACTTCCAACAGGCCCCCAACACTAACATGTGGCTCATCTCGAGCCACCTAACCCTGGTGTGGTTTGTTGATCTCTCCTGTGTTCGCTTGGAACTTCTACATAAGACTTGTTTCTTGCGCTTGGGCATGCGTGTTATTATCCTTGAGTGCATCCAATACTTGCACTGCAATATCGTCACTAACCGTGCTTTCACACTCTACCTAGGTTTGTGCCATATTTGTTTTTTCTTCCTCTGCCTATGCAATGACCTCTGCTACCCACTCCTGGAGTGGTTTCATTTAAGTCAGATGCTCCTTTTTATGTGTCTGTGAAACTATGAGTTCTGTCTACATTTTATTCATATCCTACGCTCCTTTGACATGCTCCATGATTATCATTGTCTTGTGCCTTTGCTTGAGGTCCTAGATAGCTACACTTATCATTTCTCCTTCATGGTCCCACTGTTGAACCTGTTGATCCTCTTCCAGCTTCGTCTAGAGCTATGCTACTTTTTCGAACAATTCAGTGGCCACGTGGTCTTGTCACTATATCTCCTTTATTTGTGTTGTTTCCTCCTTCTTCCTCTGCTCCCTCACCTTTGGTGGAGTGGTAGGCATGAGATTCTACCAGAGGTTCTCAATCTCATGTTTGTATTGATTGATTGTCTACACAATCTGATCAATCTTCTGTGTCACCATGAGTTCAACCATCTGCACCCTCTTTCAAATTTTATCATAGGCTATGACCAATTTATACTCCAGCCTATCCGCATGGTCTCTCTCATCTTTGGTCTCAATATTGTCTTTCTTGAGTACAAATTCTAGCTCATCTCGATTGTCCTTTATCTGCTGTAATTTTGCTATGTTTGTGCGTGCACAAGACTATACCTCCTATGTGACGCTGACCTGCAATTTATACAATGCCTTGGCTGGTATCCACGTCGATACCAACTTTATTTAATCCAAGTCTTTATGGGTGTCTGCCCCACAATTTCTTCCATGCGTAGAATGCTGGGTGTGATGCGAAATATCAAGCTCGACTGTGTTTTCATATGGATCCTCTCCTGCTCGCTTGATCCATCTTTTCCTTTTATCTTTGATGCTTATGGGACCATTCCTCCACTGCTTCTAGGTTCCTGTGCTTCTTCAAGATTCTTGAGGAGTTGTCGCATATGTTCCAGCTCTTCCTAAATTCTGTCCCTTTGGTGCAAAACATTATTGAAATCCTCGACTATGCAATCCTGGATCGTTTGGGCTACCATGTATGCATCGTCCTCGATGATCATGTATTATGGGGGTGTTTTGTGTGCCTTCACCTTCTTGTGCGCACCCCCCATCTGGATGATTAGACTCTTAGTATGGCCTTGATCATATGGAGTAGCACTTGATGTAGTCCCTTGTGTTGTCTCAGCCTGTTTCTGTTGTACCTGTGGTATCTTTGTGTTGTTGTTCTTCCCCACCTAGGTGTTTGTCTTGGATGTCCCCCATTTTGTTTGTTGTGGCTTGATCTGACCAGTCCTTAGTCTCTTGGGCACTATTATCTCTTTGAAATGTGTATGTTCCCGTCTTACCTCCTCCTCCTTTATTTCTGTGGGTATTTCTCGATTGAGGACTGGAATTCTCCAGTCATCATCCCAATCCTTAATGGCCATCTCTATGTCTGCCTCCATACAATAGCGCAGTTGTAGCCATTGATTGTCAGGATCTTTCTGTGCTTGGATCCACATTGCATGTCTAGTGTCTTTGAAGTTGGCTATGCCCTGATATTATGCAATTCCTTCCAGTGTCACCCTCCAAGTGTTGGCAATGTTTTCATGTAGGCTGCTGAGATATCTTTAAAATGTGGCTGCATTCACCTTTCTATTCTTGGGGTCCGAAGCAGACTTCAACGATAAGTATCGTTCTCTATGGCAGGGATTGGGTCTAGTGGAAAAAAATGAATACTTCATCTCTTTCCATTCGATCAAGGTTATCAGGATGAGTATCCATGAATAATGAAATTATTTCCCTAGATCCTACGCGTCCTTGCAGTCGTATAGGAACATATTCAACAAATAAGGGGCCCAATTGAGTGTGGTGCCCTCTGCATAATGTGTTGTAATTGTGACAACTCTGTCCAGGACTTACTCCTTGTGACATTTCTTGAGTAATTTGTATGACATAATTTTTGTTGCCATTCTTGTTGCAACATCACTAATACGCTTGATGATGATTCTACGCGACCCTCTTTCGGTACCATATTTCTTCTTCAATTCCTTGGCCAATGATTTATCCTTTGTTTTTTCCTCAAGGAACTATGTGGCATCCTCACCCTATGATGTATGTGATGAGCTCTACGTCTCTTGAGATGATCTGTTATATCCACAGGTATCTGCAATGGGTGACTTCCATTAGCTTCTTGACACAATTGTTTACATACTTGCCCCTCCCAATGTGTGTCATGTCCAACAGGCTTAGAATCCCATTTTTTCCAGTCCTACTGCCCACTAGACTAGTTGATTAATTGGTTCACCAAAGGGTCCTATACACATAGTCTATAGGTAGAATTGCTTGGAAAACTCTGGAAACTTTTCCCTGTCCATCACATCATGGTCTGAGTACCTCAATTTCTCCACATGGCCTAGCATATTTGTTGTTATTCGTACCCATTCTGGAATGCGTGGCAAGACAATGGTTGTGGTGTATTTCCTGCGTGGTGACCTTGGTACCGCCTACTTGCTATTTTGTTGTGGTGGCTGACTCGAAGTTCCATCCTCCATTGTTCACTCTTTTGCATACTCCTCTGGTCGATCGGTGACATATTTCATTGTTCCCTCCTATGGTTTTTCTTGCATGGTTATCTATTCCCTTTCTAGCGTGGTCATTTCTTCCTGGTTTGGGTTCGTCCCACTAGATCTTGGGGCTTCTCCAGGGTTTTCAAGGTGCACTTGGTTTCTTGCGTCTTCTGCTTGTTGTCCCTGTCCCTATTCTAGCACATCAATGTCCATGCCCACTAGTGTTGTCTGCTGGGTTTCCTCCACAATGGGTGTGGGGCTTATAGGTGTCATATCATGTGATGAGATTTCATCCACGTTGACGACTTCTGGAGGCTAAGGTGGTTTTTGTTCACTTCCCTGTGGCTTCGGTAGTGCTTTGGCACTATTTTGAGGTCATCTGGCATTTTGACTCGGTTCTCCCTGCTTAGGTGGTGCCATGGTGGTAAGGATGTTGTTCATCGAGCTTAGTGGCCTCTGCAACCTCTGCAACCTTAATGCTCTACTTTGTATGCTCTACTGCTCCATGCCTTTCCTAATTTCACAATAACCTGTCCACTCCTGCATGCTTTCTTTTTATCGGGGTCGTGTGAAGCTTGTCAGAGACGTTACCGCAATTGTGTTTTAATTGAATCGTAATTTCCCACATACTTTCAATTGATCTAACTTGCCATCGCCAATTGGTATGATTAATGCGACATCCTATCAGTCATTTCTAGCATTCAATTTTGATAGTCATTGTCAGCTGATGCTTATTTTTCCCGTATCTGTATTTCCCAATGTTTCCACTTTGTAGTGACCGTTGGCCTTGTCTCCATCCAGCTAGCATTGCCGAGTGCGCGTGCTCATTCTCTTTCCAGTGCACTATACCTCTATTTTTATCTTTTAATGTCCGACATGGCGTGGCATATTTTTTTTTAAGTGCTAAGGGTTCGACTGTCCCTATACAAATTCAGTCTACTCTCATTGATCACCCCTTTTAGTTCTATGCCTGTTGTGGGTGTGAAATCCCTCCTACGGACTAGCAGTAAGGGTTTTTATCATGTATGTAGAAATGAACTAAAGATTCTTACTTCTTACCATCATCCCATGCCTAAACCCCCATCACTCATATGTAAATACAAGGCTCAAGAGATTAAGTTGACATACCTTATTTTTCATGTCTGATGTCGATCCCTTTTCATGCTTGGTCGTTCTTTGACTGCAACTCTCCTCCCAATGCTGACCTGCATTCACAAAAGACAAACAAAGAACTCCACATGCATTTGGTCTATGAACTAATGGGTTAGAGATTTAATCAATCATACAATAAATATTCAAATAATGATAATCTTATATGGCGAGATGGGAAAAACAATTATTTTATTAACTTCACAATGATACCTTACAATGATAAAGTTGGCTACTACTCCTCAATCCTGATCCTGGGATCCTCTTCAAATGTCTTCCAACTTCTTTGCTCTATACTTCTCTTTGCACGAGGATGGATACAGGTTAGGACAAAGGGAATGTTCAATCGGGTATAGTTTCTTTACTATGACTTTTCCTCTTTTCAAATGGGACCCTTACCCCTTCTTTTATAGGCTATAAGGAGCTAGGTATTTGGTCGAATGACCAACCATGCATGGTCGAAAGGTTTAGTTAACTTACCCAAAACTGTGTGTTCCGTCAACAACTTTCCTTTTTTTGTGCTTCTATAGGTCCACATGGGCTATAGTGGGTCAGCTAGCATGAACACTGTAGATACACGAGGGTTGTAGTGGAGCAAGGTGCGTGGGCCTTTAAAAAAGGTATTTTTAAGAAGATTTGTTCAGTAGTGTTTTGGAAAAGAAGGAATTTGAGATGGCCTGATGCCAGGTAATCATGTATGGTGCAAATTAGTTTTATAACAAATTCCCCCTAATGTGTGAGGTCAG
>JASDQU010028831.1:14333-29116 GCA_032191745.1 Picea mariana
TATGAGTGTACGACTGTACTACGGAGAGGTCTTCGACGGCTCGTCGGGTATGGACTAGAGGATCTTGATGATCAGACTGAAGGCTTCATTGATTTTAAACAAAGACTTGATTGGACTTTCGGGATGGCCAGACATGAGGGCAAGAGACAAACTGTAGAGGGGCCAACTCAGGCTTGGCATTTGACATACGTTCACGATGCAGGAGACAACTCAAACTCTCCATATGTTTGGAAGAATAACCAAATGGAGGAGGACACAACTCTATGTAGTGAGAACAACTTCCTAAGGTCATATTAAATCCCAACACTTGATGAACAAATGGAAGGATGTGCTTTGTCCAAGGGTGACTCATTGTGCTGCCAAATAAAAAGGAATACTTTCCCCTTCCTCTTTTTGGGGTATATTTGATTTTTTTTTTTTTGTCTTTTTCAATAATTTTTGAAAAAGAATAAAATAATGCTACGTTACAAAGGAGGAATCGAGTGTCGCAAACATACTAGTTCCAAGTGCACGAAACACAGAGATGCTCAGGGAAAAGGGACATATGCAAGAAAAGGACACTCGGGAAAAATCCTCCAGGGGCCAAAGGTGTCAAGACATAGAGGAAAAGTGCTACAGGGCTTGCGTATAAGGCATGCTTCAGATGGTTTAGTTGAGAGAAACATGGAGACAACATTTAGACCAAAGACGCAGGTATGCAAATGCAGTTAACACAACACACAATGGTTACATCCTTCGATGTAACCTTAACGGTTTTTCATATTTAGAGAGTCTGAAAAAACATAAAAGGAGACTCCGTTGGGGTACCTTTTTTGAAGATAGTCTAGTCGGATCGAAAAAGGGGTAAACTAGCACCGACCAAACGTCTATTAAAAACCATTTTAATGAGTGTGATAGAGACAAGATGACTCAACAATTTTTTCATTTTTAAGGAGTTTGAAAAAAGATTAACTATGGACTCCATCAGGAATGTTCTTCTAGACCATTTTAACGAGTGTGAAGGAATAAGGTCACTTGGTGATCTTTTCAATTTTAGGTATTCTGAAAAGAGCATAACTATGGACTTCGTGGGGCTTCCTTTTTCGTAAAAATAGTCCCTCATGCCCAGAAAAGGGTTAAACTTATACTTGAGGGTACTCTTCTAGATATCCGAGGCCTCTAGAGTATACCTTTGTTCATACCGTTGGCCATCCAGACCGAAATAGGGGTAAACTACCGCCAGGCAGACGTGACTTCAAATTCCATTTTAGTGAGCGTGAAAGGCCACAAGATCACTCGACAATCTTTTCATGTTTAGAGGGTCTGAAAAGGGCTTAAAATAAGACCCATTGGGGGATATGACTCAAGTATGAAACTAGTTCAGGTAGAGCCCGCTGCCAGGCTCAAACCAAGAGTCTCTTCGATAGTCAACTTGGGAAGTATCCCAAAAGGGAAGAAAACACAAACCACAGTGTAAGTCCCCCCTCGGTATAGAAACTGCAGTCATGGCTTCAAGGATAGATTCATCTAAAGGCAATTCAAAATCCAAGAAATCATGTAAGTGAGGCTTGATAGTCCCAAAGGGTGAAGTAAATTGACCATATTCCATATGACGATGGTGGATTTGGCCAGGACTGGTAGAGTCTATCAGCGAAGAATCACAAGCACGAGGGCTTGAGGATCTACAAACAATGAGATCAGAATCAGAAGGATACTCAAGCCCACTTGGACCAAGAGGGGGAAGCAAGGGCTCCCATGCCCCCATTGGATACACCAATGGATAAATTGTTGATTCCAAGTCTTGAGAAGGAAAACATGATTGCACAAGTTCCTTCTCATAAGCAATTCAAAACTGAGGATAAGATGCCATGTAATTAACCCATGGCGTGGTGGAGTCTACATGAACACTAGGAACATATAAAGGGGCAGCCTGAACTAACACTGAATTAGGATGGTGATTATCAGATGCCATCTGGTCAATAGTGACAATGCTTCCATTGTGAGGGAAGTGCATCACCTAGAAGAGCGTAGATACCACAACATTCATAGCATATACATAATCATGCTCGAGAAGCATATTGAAATCTAACGGGCCCTGCACCACTATAACATCGACACTAACAATCTTCTCACCTAACGAGATAGGAAACTGAGGAAGAACCCCCAAATATTCACTAGGACATCTGTCAAAATCCAACAACTCATGTGAAGTAGACACAAGCTTGGGAGAACCCAAGACTTTCCAAACCGAGGAGGATAAAATACTTGTAGAGGCTTCTTCATCCACAATACATTGATAAATGTTTGTTGAATTAAATTCAACCCTTATTTGAAAGGGTGTGGAGGAAGGAAGATGAGGCTCAACAAGGTCATTCCAATCAAAGGAAACCATCCTAGGGCTTGGAGGGGGTGTGCTCAGAACAAGCGGAATTCCCCCTTGTTCTGAAAGTACTGAACTAGAAATGTTAAAAACATAGTCGATAGAGACATCACTCCCCAAAAGAAGAGTGGGATCATCCGATGACTGTATCGGCATGACCACTTTTGCAACCAATGGATGAATAAGATGGGATACTACATGGTCTAAAAGCACCTCACCCCCCAAAAGAGGAGTGGGATCAGCCAATGACTACATATGGATGACCACTTTCTCAACCAATTACTGCATAGGCTAAGAGACTACAAGGTCTAAAGGCACCTCACCCCCCAAAAGAGGAGTGGGATAAGCGGATGACTACATCAGCGTGACCACTTTCTTAGCCAATGAATGCATAGGCTGAGAGACTAGAAGGTCTAAAGGCACCTCACCCCACAAAAGAGGAGTGGGATCAGTCAATGACTACATCAGTGTGACCACTTTCACAACCATTGGCTGAATTGGCTACGAGACTACAAGTTCTAAAATCACCTCACCCCCCAAAAGAGGAGTGGGATCAATCGATTATTGTATCGGCATGACCACTTTCTCAACCAATGTCTGCATAGGTTGAGAGACTACAAGGTCTAAAGGAACATCACTCACCAAAAGAGGAGTGGGATCAACTGATGATTGCATCGACATGATCACTTTTGCAACCAATGGCTGAATAGGCTGAGAGAAAACCTGAGAAGACTCAAAATAAGAAGAGCTTGCAGACAAGGACCACAATATTTGTACCTCTAGAATGCCAGGGCATAGATGAGTAAGGTGATCTCCCTTGCAAATCTTACAAGGGAACTTAGGTTTACGTCCAATCCATATAGGTTTTTCAACAGAATCAATTCACCCAGCATGAATAATGATGGTTGGTTGCACATCTCCAACATGATTTACAAAGGTTAGTGATGGGTTGATAACATGACTTGCAGAGGCTGTAGACCTATTACCAGTATGACTAGCAGTGACTGGACTTTTCCCCCAAGCATGAATTGCAGAGGGTGGGTGTGTGCCCCTAGCATAACTTGCAGAGGCTGGGTGTTGGTCTTCAACATGACTTGCATAGGTTGTAAACCTATCTCCAACAGGACTCGTAGAGGTTGGTGATTTCTTCTTCCTGTTCTTCCTCTTTCTATTTCATTTAGACTTCCAGTTACTAGCAACTATACTTTCACTAGAGGAGGGAGAAGGAGGAGGAGAAGACTTTGCTGATGAAGAAACATCAACAGGGTGCCCATGACTTAAGGTTCTTAACTGAGAAGCGTCAAGAGCATTCAGGACATTTGGAATGGTACCCAACCAAACCAGTAGTCCCACATTCAACCCAAGAATGTACAAGGTGGCCATCAAAGGGACACCAATGTTTCCGAAGAAAGGAAAAGCACAAGAATCCCCTTACGGAGGGGTTCCTTGGTTGGTATCATTAGGAAATTTAGCCATGAATATCTTATGCATAGGTTCTCACTTTGCAGGATCATTCAAGTCCATAAAAGTCTCACACATTGAATCTGAAGAACCACTGTTATCAAAACAACACCTATAAAGAGGCGGCTCCACATTTCTAAGTGGAAAATTGAAAAGTCCTCTCAATCGGCGGAGTGGGCAGTCTACTACCCTAGGTCAGAGATCCAAAGCGACAACTGAATAACTCACTATGGAAAACTAGGGAGCACAAAGCACACACTAAAAGTTCCTAAAGGAAAATCAAGCAAACGACTAACTATTTGGAAAAATAGTTACACCAACCAACACTAGAGCAACTTACTGGTGCAAGTGAAACTCGAATACAGAAGCACCCTCCGGGTATACTCTACAAAGCGTGGCCCGATGTATGCCCTAGGTACTTCTCTATACCCCTGCGGTCACCTATGTAAGCCCCTAAAATAAAGGCAACTAGGTTGTTAGCTCATGAACAATCACCAGGCGGGTACAATCGACAGTCGGGTGGACCATAATGAGAAGGGTATCAAGCCCAAAACCTATCAAGGGTATCGAAAGTAAGTGTTCTGGAAGATGACTGAGGACCTCAAATGGATTCGAGACCCATGAAGCTCTGTGGAAAATGCAATCAACGGAATCCCAAGACAAGTCCTCTATATGTGTTCCCCACTGCGCTTGGTCTGGCTTTAGAGGGGTTATTTCCGCTACCTTTCTTCACATGACCTCATGTTTATCCCCTTTGTTAGAGGGGGTTCCCAGATAAATTCCACGATACTAGACTTTTAACACTCCCTAGCACATACTCTTATGTATTTTTTGTAGCATTGAAGAGTTTCCTCTCCAACCTAAATCAAGGCTCTAGCCTAAGCTAGTTGATGGACCCTACAAACATAAAGTCTAGTAAATTTTAATTAGGGTTCTTTTTACTGGCTTGATTTACTCAAAAAGGGTACGGTAGTGCAACTCATGTTGTTAAGACTCTTGCAAAAAATGATAAAAATCATATGAACACTAGCAAAGAATGATTATATATATATATTTTTTTTTTCTTTCTGAAACGCTTTTAAAATTAGAATAAAACACAATGCTATGCTAATTTATTTTTCAAATAACAATGAAAAGAAAATGCCAGGGAAGAAAGAGATCTAACAAATAATGTTTTTTTTTTTTTTATATTTTCTTCAAATCAAAGAAGAAATAACAAAATATTCTAAAAGAAACTGATGAATGCACGATTCATGCCCCCCCCCGACCATGAGGGGGAATGTTTTTTCAAAATGCAACTCATTTTTCTTAAAATTTCAAGCTAAAAATAAGTTAAAAAAGGTAGGAAACAAAAAAATCCTTTAAATGAAAAAGAAAGCTATGCTGGAATACAAACTAGGCTAAAACTGCTTATGACAGAGACCAGAAAGAAACAAGAAAAACCTGGGAAGTAAAAACTTGACAGGGAAGAGGATGATTGCCTCCTCAAAATTTTCTAGACAGACACGTGACTGTCACTTCAACAGCCAGCATATGCACGTGGGCTGCCCAAAGACAAGACGCGTATGCATGCATGTAGGCCCACTACAGGTCGCATGTGCCTATGTTTCTCCTCAAAATAAGCAAGACAAGCAGCTAAGCTCAGGAAGGGAGTACTGGTATTGAGAACGAGAATCCCTTGAAGACACAAAAACTTACTTTGACAGAAAACGATGCAAGGAAAAATCTAATCTGAGGTTTTTACCTGACTATGGACTATTCAATCAGAGACCTAGAAGGACCCAGAAGATCCCTGAGAAGGATCACTTCTGCAGGGGAGAGGATGACTACCTCTTCCTGAGAAGGATTTCCTGGGTTCTTAGACACACAACTAGCACTTCATCAGCAGGCGTATGCACGCGGGCTATGTGAATGTAGGGCGCGTGTACACGCATGCAGGCCTTATACAGGTCGCATATACCTCTATGACTTCCTGAAAATAAAATGCAACCAAGCAAAGAAAACAGGGAGTAGTGGTATGGAAGACCAGAATCCATACTAGCTCAGACTCTTGCAAAAACTTAGAAAAAAGGCGATGAAACCAATTTAAAACTACCCAAAAGTATTCCCAAAAAACCCAAGAGATCCCCAGTATGGTCGCCAATTATGTTGTGGGTGGGAAATCCCTCCTATGGACTAGCACTAAGGGTTTTTATCATCCATGCAGAAATGACCTAAAGTTTCTTACTTCTTACCATCATCCCATGCCTAAACCCCCATCACTCATATGTAAATACAAGGCTCAAGAGATTAAGTTGACGTACCTTATTTTTCGTGTTTGATGTCGATCTCTTTTCATGCTTGGTCGTTCTTTTACTGCAACTCTCCTCCCAATGTTGACTTGCATTCACAAAAGATAAACAAAGAACTCCAAATGCATTTGGTCTATGAACTAATGGGTTAGATATTTAATCAATCATACAATCAATATTCAAATAATGACAATCTCATATGGCGGGATGGGAAAAGCAATTATTTTATTAAATTCACAATAGTACCTTACAATGATAACATCGACTACTGCTCCTCGATCCTGATCCTGGGCTCCTCTTCAAATGTCTTCCAACTTCTTTGCTCTATACTTCTCTTTGCACAAGGATGGCTAAAGGTTGGGACAAAGGGAATGTTCAATCGGGTATAGTTTCATTACTATGATTTTTCCTCCTTTCAAATGGGACCCTTACCCCTTCTTTTATAGGCTATAAGGAGCTAGGTATTTGGTCAAATGACCAGCCATGCATGACCGAAAGGTTTAGTTGACTTACCCAAAACTTTGTGTTCCATCAACAACTTTTCTTTTTTCATGATTCTGTAGGTCCACGCGGGTTGTAGTGGGTCAGCTAGCATGGAAACTGTAGCTACACGCGGGCTATAGTGGAGTAGGGTGCATGGGCCTTTAAAAAAGGTATTTTTAAGAAGAGTTGTTCAGTAGTGTTTTGGCAAAGAAGGAATCTGAGATGGCCTGATCCCAGGTAAGCATGTCTGGTGCAAATTAGAGTTATAATAGTGTCTCCTAAATTCTTTAACTGTACATCTCCCCCATCTGTAACAGGTTTTACTTCGTATGGTATTAACCAATGCATTCTAAGTTTTCCTGGATGCTGAAGGGATTTACTATCATACATCAAAACTATGTCTCCCTCCTTGAAATTTTTCCTCTTGATATGTCTGTCGTGCCAATATTTTTCCCTTGATTTCTAGAATTCTTGGTGAAACCATGGTAGAATCCTATCTTCCTCCATGATCATTAGTTGATCCAGCCTATCCTATACTACATCTCATTCTGTCATGTTCGTAATCGCTGCTATGACCAGACTAGGTACCAAAAATTCCAGTGGCACCACTGCTTCTTGTTCGTATACCAATTTGAATAGAGTTTGTCCTGTTAACTTCTTGCATGTGGTCATGTATGCCCACAATATTGTTGGTATATTTAGGTCCCAATCATCCCTATTAATGTTACAGAACTTCATTAGTGCATTTTCAAGGATCTTGTTAAAGGCTTCCACTATTTCATTTGCTTGGGGATGATATGGTGTACTCTTTTGATGATCAATTTCAAATTCCTCAGTCATAGCCTTCATATTACTATTGATGAAGTGAGTGCCTTGGTCACTCATCAAAATCCCGGGGAAACCAAATCTAGTGATCACTTTTTAGAACAAGAATTGTGTTGTTGTCTCTACACTACAATATTTGACTGGTTTTGCTTCTACCCATCTTGTCAAGTATTCCTTTGTGGTGATAATGTGCCTCTCTCCTGACCTTTTTGTTGGTGGGTTAATTGGTCCCACAAAATCTATTTCCCACTTTTCAAATACTTGCAAAGTTACCTATGGTTGCAGGGGCATCTCGTCCCTTCTATTTGGTTTACCAACCCTCTGACATACATCACATTTATAGCAGTACTCCTTTGAGTCTCTGTGAACGGTTGACCACCATAGTCCTGCACTCAATACATTTTGTGCAGTAGTTATGCCTGCATAATGTCCTCCTACTATTCCCTCATGGGATTCTACTAAAACCCTTGTTCTTTCATGTTTTAAAACACATATTCTCAAGATGCTACCTGCGCCCATTTTGTATAAGTGTCCTACAATCATCTGAGAGTATGAATCCCATAATACCAGGTTTTTCTTCTACACGGTGTTATATTCCTGTGGCGTAGTCCCTGTACTCAAGTACTGGATAATGTCTATGAAGTATTCATCGACGATCTGGACTGAAAAATAATTATGTGTCCAGAAATTTATCCTCTAGATTTGTAGCTTCCTCCCCATTCATGATCCTTGATAGGTGATCAGGTCCTGCATTCAACTTTACTGGCTTGACTATGAATTCAAAATAAAATTCTTAAAACAACAATATCCATCTGTAAATTCTCGCCCCCAACATTTGCTTGCTAACTAGGTATTTGAGTGTTGAATGGTCTGTGAACATCTTGAAATGTTTTCCCAGTAAGTAATGTCTGAATTTCTGGAGCATGTAGACCATATCTAGGCCTTCCCTCTCTGTAGTGTTGTAGTTCTACTTTGATTCTGACAGTTTTCGGCTAGCAAATAGTATAGGATGATCCAATTTTCCTGATCCTGGCTGCACCAGAATAGCTCCAAGTGTTATGGCCGATGCATCGACATGTATGTGGAATGTCTTCTCCCAGTATGGGAATACTAGTATTGGTGCAGTTACAATCTTATATTTCAGTGTATCCAGACCGTGTTAACAATCCTCATTCAACTGGAACATTGTGTCTTTCCTTATAAATTTCTCCATTGGCACAATGATCTGCACATAATCTTTTATAAATTTCTTATAGTATCCTGTATGTCCCAATGTCACTCTTAGTTGATGGACTATTTTTGGTGGTGGCAGGTTAACAATTACTACAATCTTGGCATGATCTAGTAGCAAACCTTGCTTGCATACTAAATGGCCCAATAGTATTCCAAAAGGTGTTTCGAAGATGCACTTCTTGATATTTAATGATATCTGGCACTGCCTGCATCTTTGTAACATTAGTTGTAAGACCTCTACATGGTCTTTCAACAGACTATAGACTGTCCAATTTTCCAGGTATACCTCTAAAAACTGGTGGATAAATTATTTAAATGCAGCGATGACTACTCTAGAAAATATTGTTGGTGCATTCTTTAGTCCAAACGACATGACTATGTACTAGTAGGATCCCCATTCTGTATCAAAAGTGGTATTTTATCTACCTTCCAGTGCTATCTTGATCTGATGGTATCCTAACAATCTATCGGCGAGTGAATACACTTCATGTCCTCCTACATTCTCCAACACCTCATCTGTGAAAGGTGTAGGGAATGGGTCATGTAGGCACGCATCATTCAACTTCCTCAAGTTAACGCAAATTCTTATCCCCACTTGTTTTTTCTCCTAAACTACCATCAGGCTTATCCATTATGATTCTTCTATAGGTTCTATGATTATAGCCTCCAACATCCTATCAATCTCAACTTTGAATTTTTTCTTATATATCGGATTTAGTCTGTATGGTTGTTGTATGATCGGTCTTGCCTCATCTCTGAGTGGTATATTCATTTCAACTAGCTCTCTTTCTATGCCCTTTATTTTTGTGAACGTTGTTGGGAACAAGTCGTTGTACTCACGCAGTAACTCTGTTATGCTTTCCACTATTTTCTCATCCCAGTAATCTCCAATGCTGGCCATTTTGGGATTCACAATTGTACCAATGTTGACTTTATTTTCCTTGATCGATGCAACAATTGCTTATGATTCTAGAGGTGGACATTCCACTTCTCTTTTTCCTTCAACTTCCTCAATCTGAATATCATGCAGGTCATCTTCATCTACTACTTCTTCCTACACATGGTAGCATGACAGTAGTTCTTTCGCTGTCTATCTATTTTGTTTTTGTTCTTCTGTTATGAGTTCAACTTATAGTCCCTTAATGAATATCACCCCTATTATTTGCTTAAGTGTTGCATCTATGTTGGGGTTCTCATGATCAAATGAGAAAGTGACTATAAAGTTATACTGTAGTACTATCCAGTTCATAGTTCCTCTACGCAGCTCATGGTCTGTATACCAGTTTGTTGGGATTCCCTCTAATGTGTGGATGAAATGGTGAAGTCATTCTTCTGGGGTTGTCAGTTTCCACATCGCTATGCACTTCTCCAAGTGTCTCGTTAGTTCCCTCTGTCCATCATATTTATGTCATTGGTTACTTATTTGTTCTGCACCAAACCTAATGTGCATTAATCACTTACATTTGTACCAGTCCTTGATTGTTTCTTTGTGTGGGCCCCACCATCTTGCAAGTGTGGCCTTGAGTGCTATATCTGGTGATAAGAGTCTATGATTTTCCAATACTTCATCTTCATAGCATGTCAAGAATTCTTCTATATCATTCACCCCATGGAAACTGGGTGGTTCCCTTATCTCTGTAACTACCCATCTTACTTTGTGGTCTATTATTGTGCATCTTCTTGTGGAAACTTCGTGTAGCCTCTATTTCCAATTCTCTAAACTCGTATCTGAGTCTGACGCAGATGAGGTGATTCTTTGCCAATTGAGTATCCCATCTGTAGTTAGGTTTACATAATCCTCATCTCACGTAGTTGTTCTGTATAACTGGATAATTTCCTCCAGGTCCAAGAAAGTAGGCTCTATGAACCTTTCCCCTTCTGATGGGTCTAATGGCGCAATGACCCTGTATTCTCTTGAATAGAAGGTCACTTTTTGCTTCTTTAAGTTGATTATGGCCTGGTTATCAAACTCCCAATCCAAGCCGAGAAATATTGGGTAACGTGTTGTGCCGTCCACTATCTCTATTAGTTCAAAGTCATCTTTAGTGCACACTCCATCTAGGTCTATTGTCACTCCTTTTAGTCTCCCAATTGGTAGAACTCTTTGTTGATTTGCAAGTTTCAACTGAACCGATGAATATACTAATGTAGGATTTTTGATACATTTACATGTCTTCTTGGGTAATACACTGACTTCGGATCCTAAATCTAGTATGATATCTCCCATGCTGAAATCTCGAATGTTGGCGTTAAGCCTGAACTCCCTACTTGTTCTCCTCCTTGTATGTAGATGATTGACTATTTTTTGTTCTAGCTTTCCTTTTGTTTCTACGCTACATATTTCTAACATATTTTGTAATACTTTGATAGAGGATGGATCATTTAGTAATTTTACACATGATTGCAAAAACCCTTTGATTGTACTTACTTGTCCTAGGGGTTGCATCTCTTTGGTGTGATCCAACGATTGAGGCATCTCATACTCCAATACTTCCTTACTGTGTTGTGTGGTTGATGTCGACGCAATGTTTGGCTTCAGAAATTATTGTCTGTCTTGCTTAAATATTTCTTTCTCATTCTATGCATCAAACTATTTCCTTGGTTCAACATTCTTCTTCACCCATTGGTGTTGTACTGGATCTTATTGTATTGCATAGTTTCTTTTTTTATCTCCTCCGCGTGTAACTATGTTGATGTTTCTTCCTTCATCCCTCACTTCTGCTGAAATCCACTGAACATTCTGATTGTTTTGATTCCTGTTTTCTTGGATCATTCCTAGTAGCATAGGACATTCTTCCGTTTCATAATATGATGAGCGACAATACATACAGGTCGTTGGTGGAAGTGGACATTCTCTTGCATAGTGTCCTGGTTGTTGACAGTTTTTACATACCACCGGTCCCCTACCTATTCAAAAGCCTCCTCTTGCTCTTCCTCCACCTCTATAGCTAGTTTAATCCCCTCACGAAGCATTATATTGAGGCGCCTGGTTATATTGCACGGTATTGTACTATGGCTACGTTGTGTTATATGGTTGTTGCACAGTATTATAATTCTGCTCTGCAGTGTTGTATAGGGTTGGTACTTCGTTAGAATGAGGTGCGGCTTTCTCAGTCATCATTTCTGAATGCACCCTATATGCATCTGATGTCCTCTCTCTGATCAACTCCATGGTTCTACAATCTTTTTCATCACGACTTACTGACTTGCAAAAGTTTCAATACAAGCTCTTTGGGACTGTCTGGTACTTCTGCATCATTGGGAAATGATATGGATCATGGCCCTGTTTCTTCCTGATTTCGCACCATATTCCTCATGTTGGTAATGGATTTGGTGTTCCTGCTACCATGTACTGCACAAATGTTGGAAATTCATTCTTATTGTGTCCTTCTGTCCTACATGTGGTATGTCAAACAACTTCTCTTTTGTTCTTACTTTTTTTCTGGTTTAGATGGAGCATTAAGTTCTTCAGATCCTCCTTCATCTCCTTGATGGCTGGATCTATCTTCTAATATTGGTTTTATTCTAGTTCCAGGGCTTCCTGCAAAGCCTCCGCCTATGTTTGAAACTTTTGTTATTGTAGTGAATATTTCAAGTGTGGTAATAGTGAGTTGATGAACATGTGCCTATGTTGCATATTTTTCATGACATATTTCATCTTTCCTTTCAGTCTCTTGAATCTCTAGTCAATCTCCCATACAGATTCTCCTGGTTTCTGTCTAATCTTTATCATCTTGTTCATGTATTTATCCTCTGAACTAGGTTTTTGGAACTCATTTATCAACAACTTCTTGATATCTCTAATCGTTCTAGTTGTTCCTGGTGGATTTTTTGTGGCGAAACTCATATACCAATCCAGTGTGTGATCCCTTAGTTTGATAGATAACTGTGCAAGTTTAGTTTCCTCATCTATTATCTGTTTCACTTCCCAGATATTTTCATAGATAAACATGTGCTTCTCCATGTCTTCTGACACTTCTCCTTTGAATTATGGTAACCTGATGGTGGGATCGTGTCCTACCATCCTGAATGTTGAAATACTACCTCCGAGTGGTGTAGATACTTGACTAATTCTTCCTGAACTAGCTCCCCCAGTTGTTTTTCCTTGAGTAGATGTACTTCTTGCTGTCTTCCTTCTCTTGAAATCCGGTTGTCTAAATGGTGGTGTTCTTCTTGGTGTGTTAGTCGCACATGGGTTTATGGGTTCCACACTGACAATAATATGGATAGGATTGTTTCCTTCTATTCCTTCTCTTGGACCTCTCGTATTCCTCTCATATGTCATGGGCAGGATTTCCTCAATCTGCTCCACAACCCGGAGATCCTCTACCTCCTCTTCATCACTTGCCAAGCCTTCCCTCACGGTTATGACTCTCTTCTTGGTGTTCACCTTGTATTGGTAGGTGAACCAGGTGGATATCGGTGGCCACCCACCTTTTCCGACTGGCTCAAAACAGTTTTCTGGCAATTTTGGCAATTTACTATTTTTAGCAGGTTTTAAGTTCCAGGGCCATTTTGAGGGCCTAAATGAAGGTTTTTTGAGATAGAGGTTCTCAATGATATCTGAAGGAATAATTGATCCCCAAAAATGAATCTCCTCGATGATACCTTTCCAACGAGCTATCATACGCCTAAAACGAAGATTGTATGCAAAAGTTACGACTCTGGGAATTTGATGTACTAACTTACCCAAACGGGGCCCACATGACTTTTGGGGCTTCATCTCCTAGGGTTAGGGTTTTGGATGTCTAGGACTTTTGGCATTCCTGTTTATTGTAAAAATGCCTCTAGAGCCTCCTTGTAATCATCTTCTTGTGAATGCGAGTAGCTGTCACATCTCTTCTCAGAGATAAGCCGCCACCATTCTAGCGAGTCTTCCACTCTGTATTTATATAGTCTCTGTACATTTATTTGATTAATAGAAATCGTGTATTACTGTATATCTGTGTCTATGGTTTCATCTCTGATACATTTATGTTATATTATTGAATATCTACAATATCTTCATGCATTTCTTTATTATATCTCTGCTCTCATTTCGTGCCGAAAATAAATCCGGATCAGTGGTATCAAAGGATGCTCCTCTTGATCGTTTTTTCAGTGCATGTCCCCGATGAGGTCCGCGTATATCAAGTTGGGTCTCGAGCTTGTGTCTCTTGAAGACAATCTCTCTTGCACACCCAAGAAACCCTCAATGGCAGAAGAAAAGAAAAACGACAGAGCAGACGATCCTATCAATCTGTTGCTTGAGCAAGCTCTCACGCGACAGAGGGATGAAATGATGGAGAATTTTTCCCACATCCTTCAACGCCTGCCGATACCATCAGGCGCATCTTCATCAAGTGGCCACTTTGGAGGCACCTCTCCTTTCAAGGTACAAGTTAATTTTGATATTCCTGTATTTGAAGGACAAATAGATGCAAAAGCCCTAGAAAAATGGTTAACTCTGCTAGAAGGTTATTTCTCTGTTCAAAATTTTTTCGATAAAGAAAAGATCACCTTCACACTCCTTAAAGCTCTCCCTCATGTCAAACATTGGTGGGAAACTTACTAGGAGAAAAGTTCCACAGAGGAGTCTGGAATATATGGGGCCGATCCCACTTGGGATTTTTTTGTGGATGCGGTAAAAGAATAGTATTACCTCGTCGACAACTATGAGGACCAATACATGAGATGGACCACACTATGGCAAGAGAGGGGCCAAACAGTTCCAGAGTTCACCAATACCTTCCATACCTTGCACACCAAGCTGGATATCAAAGATTCCGAGCGACATTTGGTTCTGAAATACCGTGGGGCTCTACACAAATACATCCAGACTGAAATGGATTTTCTGGACATCTCATCACTCGGTGCTGCTTATCGATATGTTGTTAAAATTGAGAAAAAATTTAAGCACAAGAACAAATAGAAATTTGGGTCTGCAAATCCGTAACAACCAAAGTATGACAAAGACGGCCCTAACAAACAGTCTTCTGAAAACTAGTCCAAGACACAGGAAAAGAAGGGTCACGGGAAGACAAAGAAAGACACCAAAAAATGGTGTGATTTCCACAAAATCCCTTGGCACAACACCAATGAATGTCGCTCAAAACAGTCATTGGTGGTCAATATCAAAGACAAGGAGCCGA
>JASDQU010028832.1:0-15951 GCA_032191745.1 Picea mariana
TACAAATATCTATTACCATTCATTTTTATCCTCCTTTTGCATATGTAACTTTTCTTGCAGGTCTTTTCCAGGAAGAAGATTTTCGCTTGAAGGATGTCTACTATTCTAAGCTGAAGGATTTTTTTTGGGAAATTGCTGCAATAGAGTGCAAGACTGCGTTGCACACATTGACCATATAATGAACAACATGAGAAGTGAAGCCTGAGTAGCTTCACATGTTAGGGAAAAAGAATAAGATAAATCAATCAGCCACCAAGAAATTTAAGTGCAGAACAGAGCAGAGGGATATTCTTTTTGCATGTAATCGGGATTCATCCAGTTTTCAATTTTTGGGTAAGTTCTTGTTTTTGGTGGTTTAGGCGAGCCCGTGTGTGTGCTCATTAACCATATAAAAGGCTGAATGACTCCATGGCCCAATAATAAAGGCACAAGGTCTGATAGGTTCTTGGACACCTCGCAGGGAGGTATCCATCCCAGTTGGAGCCAGATGTTAACTACCAAAAACGCACCAGCATTTTTGAAGGAAATATGCCTAATCTTGTAGGGAAATTTTGACTAGCTTCCCTAGCTCCAAATCCAAATCTGATTGTACCATTGGAAATCTTACGATCTTTAGATTTCGATCGACTATTGGAACATGCGAAACGGATATTCCATGGCTGAGAAAATTGATTTTTCCCAAAGGCAGTTTTTTCCGAAAATTCTGACTTTCGGTGGTTAAATTACCCAGGAACTGTTCCAGTCAACCACCAAAAGCCTGTTTTAACCAGAATTTTCAAAATTTCGCCCAGATCAGGAATTTTTGAAGCATAATGAGATGAAACCTCTTGGAATAGACATGTGGTGAATTATCAAGTCCAGCACAACAATTAGTTTTGACAAATGGTGGAGAAAGGAGGTGTTTCAAAGGATATGGACTATTTATGTTGAACAGAAAATTAGGATATTCTGCCACCTCAGCAAATTCAAATTTTGCCTCTTAGAAGAGTCACTATTCAGCCTTGGGAGGTTGTGCTTCACTTCACCAACAGTCAACAAGAGAAAGAGATCATGAAATCTGGGATTGACCTCATTCTTGGGGATTATCCCACATATTTGGCAACTGAATTTTGACTTGCTATTTTTAGATGATTTGATCCATGTTTTCAGGATCTGAGAACTGTTTGTAGAGGCTATAAATCCTAGGAACTCAGTTTGATTTGAGGTTCGATTCTGGATACAGTAATGCTCTTTGTACTTAGACCTTTCATTTGCTAATACAAATCACAGGTTTCTTTCCATTTTGGTGGCAGTTTTCCATATTACTTCTTCACTGTTATATTGTTGTCAAACCTTGAATAGATGTTATCCTATTGTTTGGTTCATGACATTATAATCAGTTTCTTTAGTTGTTTATTAGACCCTGCTTTGCACTGGTTTATGAGCAATCTTTTCTTCACCCACTGAAAGTTGTCTTACTGTTTAACCAATCTTGGAGAGCACTGTCTATTTGTTTATCATTTTGATGTCTGAATTCCATAAGTTGAATTGAGTTATCCCATTGATCCACCTTTACAAAATACAAAAACATTTATTTCTTAAGTTACCAAGTACCTTTGGTCTGCAACCACAAAGGGTTTCTTGGAGTGATAACAAAAGGAATATCACCCAGATCATGGATTGCAACACAATCGATGGCCACAATTCATTGCGGGGATGCAAAATGGTTGGACATTAATTATATAGAGCGGTCTCGCAATTGGAACCATAGTATATTGTGGGGGATTGCGGGCTCAAAAGAAGTATGGACCCAAACCACCCTTGACAACTTCTGCAATCATGCAATTATATGACACCATGTCACATCCACTCATTCCACTCACTATTCTCTCTCCTCTCACCACCCAACACTTGTCCTCCACTCACCTCCACATAATACAAATCCGCTCATATCACCTATCACCTCCACACATCCTGTTTCCCTATTAGACTCTTTCCTCCACCTCTTCTTGTTCATGACTAGGTCATCACAATGAAAGTGGGGAGAAGGTTCAATTACAGTTGGGAAAAAGTGCACTTGGCTTCCAAAATCTCAGACACAGACAAAGAGTTAAGTCTCAGTCACAGGTCAATGCATATTGGTTCCAGAACACTTCAGCAGACTACCTCTTCCTCAAGCAGAGATCTGCTCATGTATCCAGTTGTCTCTAGTGGCCTCCAATGACTCCCAGGCATGCCATTACTCAAAACATACCTCTTTTATATCACTCTGAGCCCTATTTTCTGCTAATTCAGTTCCTACAATGCACGCATCAGTTCTGTCTCAGAGACAGTAGTATTTTTTAATTGATTAATTCTAGCATTTTCTTAGATTAGATATAAGAGTGGTCTTATGTGTGTGATAAGAACCACTCTTGTTGATTAAGTCCAATGTATTAGTGAAGTTAATAATTTTTTCCACAAACAGGCACCTAAAATTAGGTCTCAGTCCCCTAAGGAAGGGAACCTCTGCAACTTTGTTAAATAGGGGGTCTTTGAATGTTTTTGACAGTCAGAATTTTTGGGAGAGGATAGAACTACATCATACTAGTTGGACCCATTCTATGCATGGATGAAATCTCTCTACCTGGTGAACATACTCTTGATGATATTGTTTCGTTCAAATCTTCATGTGTTTTTATTCTTATCTTGAATACAATTTTTTATTTGTGAAAAGTACATTTAATTTCCTCTCAGCTATTGTATAACTTATTTTTACTGATATGAAACTTATCAAACAAATAATGCCTTGGTGAAGATTTGTTTTTATTTCAACATGTGGGAGTAATTGTTTTTTTGATACATGTTTAATGTCTTGAAATGATATTTTAAGTATTGAACTTCTTGTAACAGATTATTCATCGAGCAGTCCATTGTTTCCATTTGTTTTCTATTATTTCACTGGTCTATCATTAGTGTGCCACCAGCCAAGGAGGACCCTCATCCATATCATTTTTCCAACCCAACCTTTCTTTTGTATTGGTAGAACAACCCTCTGACCAACCAACAAAAATTAAAAGAAACAACCATTCTAAATTGATAGGTGGCCTATATTTTCCCTTTAGTAGTTAGGTGCAGACTTTAGAACCAATAGTCCTTACTTCCTCAATCAAGCTCGTTGATGGTCCTTCACATGAGCCTCTTTCTGGTATTATCCTCACTACCTCCAACATTTGTTGTATAGTCATCAACTGGTCCTACACCTTCTGGTGTATTTCATCTTGTTTCAGTGATGCTTCTTCAATTTCCTCCTCTACGACATCTCTCACTTGGTATCTGATTCTATCCATGCCGTCATCTGTCAGAGTATAGACATGATTTACTTTGTGGGATTTCATGTTTTTTCATGTAGCTACGGCTGGGCCCTTCCCCTTGTATTTTCATTCCACCCCTCCTCTTGGGACTATCTTTTGTGTGTCTTCTGTTGATGGTCTTTTCTTCAGTGTAATCCTTATTCCATTGAGTTCCCCATTTCCATGTCCATTAGTTATTTTTTCCTCTTCATTTTCTTGTTCTTATTCTTCATTAGGGTTCTTTGTTTGTTCCCCTGGAACTTTTCACTCTTCCTCCTAGTCATTGGAAATAAACCATACATCGTTCATTGTCAACTTGTAGCTGGTTGGAAACCATTGGCATGTAGGGTTTGTTTTGGCTTGGATGTAAATGTGGTGCATCCCTTCTTTAAAGAAAACAATATCCTGGTAAGTCTCTATAGTCTGGGTGATGATGCATGGTCTGTGGATTATGATATGTCTATTTTCTTCAAGATAGACATACAATGTGGAATTTTTATCTATTTGTCTCCTCATGTTTTTCGTATGCCATAGGTTCATATATCACACAACTGCATTACCTCTACTTGATGTTTTCAAAACTAGCAATCGCCAACATCCTTCTATCTAGATAGTGTAATCAAGATGAGAATAAAGGCATAATGAAATTCCATTCTTTTCTCCTAGTCTTCTTTGCAATCTACCAAAAACAGATTTACCATAAATGTGGCCCAATTTATTTGGACCCCCTCTGCACACTTTTTCACAGCTACGATTATTGCGGCTGATACGTCATCCTTGCAGAATTTCCTTAGTAATTTGTAGGCCAATACCTGCATTGAAAATCACACAACATAATCACTTATCTTTGTGACATCCAACCCTTGCTTCCCTCTGAATGTGTTGAACCTATCCTTCATAGTTTCCGATAGTGATTTCTCCCCTACCTTGTTTGTGAATAATGTTGTTGGATGTTCTACTGATTCTTGCAAGCCTAGTATCCATGAAATTAGTCATGTATCAATAGATATCAGTGGATATAGCCACAAACTTCCTCCATGGATGCAACTCAGTAACATTTTGATGAAGACATTTCCTTCTTGGCCTTTGCCAAAATGTGGTATATCCAACAGATTCAATATTCTTGATTTCTTTAGTCCTGCCTCCCAACTCTGTGGTTCCAGTAGGGTTGCACCTGTCCCTGGTATGATTTTGGTTCATAAATATTTCTCCTAAGCCAGGTTGGGAAACTTATGTACAAATTTTATGTTGTGGTATGAAAACTTCAAAGAAGTGGCCTTTCCTAGCATGTCCTCTTCGATAATGACACCAGGTGGTATTTCTGGCGTGACCAGTGGGTACTTTCCATCTGCAAGTACTATAAATTATGCTGTGGTGTCCTTTATTGTTGGTATGTATTCCTTATGAAATATCAGCTATGAGGCCAAAGATCTGGGTGTTTCCATGAACACTAGTGAAACCAATGGTCGTTTTGTTTGTTTTCATGCTGCGACCACAAGTGCCCCAACTTTTGGTGGTGTCATTTTTCTCTACAATTGATTTATTTGAATGCTTTGTTTCGTTTCTAGTTCACCTTTGTTTCACCTATGGCCTGATATGTATTATCGCAACTCTTATCAGATGCAAATAACCTTTTCCCTGTCGGCCCCTTATGCGCTTTTATAGCCCTTCAACAATTGTGTAATTTCTTTCATGCCCAACGTAAGTATCGATTATGGTCAAAGTTTTTAATCGATAATTTCCTTACCATGGAATTCATTCCAAATCCTACCAATCTATCTCGATCCTTGTCGACACTTTCTATTTATGATTACACATCCTCGGGACTTTTCGTCAGTACTTCTTTTTAACTGTTTTTTCCATGCTTAATTCCCTTAACAATCATGTTCCATCCTTTACTTTTTCACACACTTAACTTCATCTACGTTTTTTTGTTATCTGTGTGATACTCCTGTTTTCTATGTGGGTCTTGTCACTTTATTTACCATACCTCTTCCTATCTACCTTTGTATTTCTTCTTTCTTTTCCACTTTTTATTTGTTTTCTTCCTTTTCTACCTTTTTTTTTTTTTTTTATTATTATTTTTATTTTCTTTCTGTATTTTATCTCCCTATTATAGTACAACTACTATGATACATGTGTTCTTATGAAACTCAAATTAATGCACAAACGGTTGACCATATCTATAGAGTTTCATCTAACTTTTATTCACCATGCCTTCCTGGACTTCTCCATTTAGTGTTTCCAACTTCGCAACACCTGCCTCCATCACATGTTGAATCACATTTGGTCCTAACCAGTATATTCGAAACTTTATTGGATGTTGTATAAACTTATTTTTGTACAATAATACTAATTCCCCTACTTAAAATTTTTTCAGTTTAATGCATCTATCATGCCATGAATTTTCTCTCACCTTCTGAACTTGTTGATGGAACCCTACAATAAAATGATCCTCCTCGAGTTGTACCAACTTTGATAATATCTCATCTAATGTACCAAAATATGAAAGATCAGTAATCACTGCAACTCTCTAGCTAGGCACAATAAACTCCATCGACATTACTGCTTATTTCCCATAGACCAACCTAAAAGTTGTTTGTCCTGTCAAATTTTTGCTTAAAGTCCTCTATGCCCATAATATTGCAGGAACCCTTAAGTCCCAATCAACTCTTCCTACATTGTAGATATTTGTTACATAATTCTCCATAACGTTTTTAAAATATTCTATTGTCCCATTAGCTTGAGGGTAATACAACGTACTCTTTTGATGATGAATTTGAAACTCCTCAATCAATGTTGCAATCATTCTATTCAGGAAATGTATTCCTTGATCACTAAGTAGAATGCACAGGCATACAAATCATGTAAATACATTCTCAAATAGAAATCGTGCAACAATCTATGTGGTGCAGTCTATGACTGGTGCTACTTCTTCCCATCTGGTCAAATACTATGTCACAGTGATTGTGTACCCAACTCCTAATCTTCTTGTTAATGGGTTTATTGGTTCAACAAAGTCTATCACCCATTTATTGAATTATTGCAACGTAACCTGTGGGTGTAAATCCATCTCATCTCTCTTGGATGGCTTTCCCACCCTTTAAAAAGAATCACATACTTGGCAATATTCTTTATCATCCTTATGAAGTGTGGGCCACCAAAGCCTTGTGCACAAAATTATTTTCACTATTTCGTTTACTGCATAATTTCCTCCTGCAATTCATTTATTCACTTCTAAGAGTATCATTGGAATTTCATGCTCTAACACACATTGTCTCAATATTCCATCTACACCTAACTTGTATAAGTTCCCTACAATTAATTGATAGTCTGCTTCTTTAACCACTATTTTTTTCTTTTGCACAACTCTCATGTATGATGGGGCCATTCCTGTACTTAGAAAATGCACAATGTATGGGAGTTAGTCATCTGCCATTTTAACTAGAAATAAGTGTGGATCAGATAGGATTTCATCTACATTCCCTACATCTTTTGCTGAGAGTATGCATGATAAGTGGTTCGGTTCTGCATTCAAATTCCTTGGTTTCACAACAACCTCAAAATCATATTCTAGGACAAAAACAATCATCTGTATATTCTTTCCCCCAACACTAGCTTTTTCACTAATTATCTTAGTGTATATTGGTTTGTATACATATTAAAGTGTGAACCCAACAAGTAATTTATAAACTTCAGTACCACATATACCATTTCCAATCCTTCTGATTCTGTGGTATTGCAATTATTTTATGCTATTGACATTTTCTTTCTTGCAAACACAATTGGTTGGTATATGTCTCCTTCCCTTGGTTGGGATAGTACTTATACCCAAGATATGGATGACACATCCACATGGACATGGAACTCCTTCTTCCAATATAGGACAATCAAAATTGGCGTGGCCACTAATTTCTTCTTCAATGTATCCATACCATTTTGACAATCCTAATTCCAATGGAACTTATCTTCCTTCTTCAACAACTTCTCCATAGGTGTTGTAATCTACGCATAGCCCTTAATGAAATTCATGTATTATCCTATATGACCTAGGGTTACTCTCAACTATTTGACTGAGGTGGGTGGTTGTAAGTGTAAAATCACTGCAATCTTGGAAGGATCCACTAATAAGGACTACTTACATACCACATGGCCCAACAAAATGCCAAAAGGTGCACATAAAACACATTTCTTTAAATTTAGTGAGATCAGACATTTATACACCTATCCAACATTAGTGTGAGTACTTCTATGTGATATTTCAATAAACTAGACACAATCCAATCATCTATTTACACTTCAAGGAATTTATGAATAAATTCCTTAAAATATGAAACAACAACTCTTGAAAAAACTACAAGTGCATTCTTTAGTCCAAAAGGAATCATTGTGTATTGATAACTTCCCCACTTTGTTGCAAAAGTGGTCTTATGTCTATCTTCCCATGCAATCCTTATCTGTTGATATCCTAAGAATCCATCTATGAAAGAATAGGTATCCTACCCTCCTACATTCTCTAGCACTTCATCTGTGAAAGGCGTTGGAAATGAATCATGTAGACATGCATCATTTAAATTCTTCAGGTCTACACAAATCTTGATTCCTCTTGTTTTCTTATCTTGTACCACAATTGGACTTATCCATTCTAATTCCACCACTGGTTCAATAATTCATGCTTCCAACATTTGGTCTATCTCTTCTTTCAAATTCTCTTTATACTTTGTATTTAACTTGTAGGGTCTCTATCTCACTGACTTAGCCTCTGGTTTCAAAAGGATCTTCATCTCACCTAATTCCCCAATATCCCCTTCATCTTTGAGAATGTAGTTTGGAATATATCTTGATACTCACGCAGTAAATCTGCAATCTTCTCCATAGTTTCATCATTCCAATAATCACCTATTTGCACAAAATTTGGGTTTTTTATTGTCCCAATATTCACCTTCCATGTCTTTATTGGTTGTCTGTACACAACAGATTCAAACTATGATCCTTCTATTGTGTGCTACCCCTTAGTTTAAGGTACTTTCACATTCCTTGGATATTCCTCACTGTGTTATTCTTTAGCAACATTGTAACTTTCCAATAATTCGTGGACAACCATAGAATCTCTTTGTGCACTACACACAGGTACCACCTCCATCGACCCTTCTTCTGAAAAGATCTTCATTCAAATGACATGCAAGGATGCATCTACTAATGGAGATTCATGTTCAAAAGTAAACTTTACCTTAAACCTTTGAATCAACTCGTCCCTATTTTTTGTTTCTCTATACATTTCCAGTTCCAAGTACTAGTTATTAGGAATTTTATCTAGTGTATGTATAAACCTATGAGTCCATTCCTTCTTTGGTATCAATCCCCATACGTTTATGCACTACCCAATATGATTTGTTGGGTCACTTATCCTTGTATACTTCTTTGAAATATTCTCTACCGCGGTACCAAATCTCACATGCATTAGTATTTTACAATGAGACTAGTATTCCATTCCCTCTTTGTGTGCATCCCACCATCTATCTGGAGTGGCCTTTAAGACAACATCTAGTGCCAACAATATTTTTTGTTTGGGTACCTACAACTCAAACACATTTACAAAAGAGATGATATTGGTTAATCCATCATAAATCAGTGGATCACATAACTTTGTTCTAATCCAGCGTAGTGATCAAGTTATGTGTGCACATCATCTAGTTGATACTTCATGCATCTTTTGTTGCCAATGTTCCAAACCTTCCTCTGAGTCTAATGCACATGAGATAATTCTTCTCCAACTTAGTGCATCATCTGCAATGGGTTTAACATAATCATCCATCCAAGAAGTCATATTATACAAGTTTTCAATTTCGTTCCCTCTCGCTGGCTCTATATACCTCTTTCCTTCTATAAGATCCAATGGTCCAGTCACCTTCAAGTCCCCTACCTCAAATATCATTTCCCTCCTTTTAAAATTAATGATCACCTGATTCTCAAAGGACCATTATAATCCCATTAGTAGTAGATATGTTTGACTATCATTCACAATCTCGATGACTTTGAAATATGTTACACTGTGCACCCCATCTTTGTTCACAGTTACTCCTCTCAATCATCCAATTGGTATTGCATTTTGTTGGTTTTCCAACCTTAATTGATTGGGAGACCATATCAACTTGGGTTTCCCCATCATTTACCATGTCTTCTTTGGTAATAAATTCACATTCAAAACCAAGTCTAAAATAACGTTATCTACATCATATTACCCAATCTTCACACTTAATTTGAATTCTCCATTGGTCCTCTTTTTGTTCAACACCGGATTCACTACCCTCTGTGCAGCAGGAACTTCCCTTTATTTTGCACAATGCTCAATCATTTCACATAATGCATTTAGTGTAGTCTCATATTTCATCTATATACACAACTTCTTAGAAACTCTCTTAGAGTACTTACCTTCTCAAGTGGTTTCTCTCGCATAGTACGATCATAGACAGGAGGTGTAGATTACGTTGATGCTACCCAATATCATCCTAGTATCTCTTTTCTAGCCCTTTGATATGTGCCCCTTTCTTGTTGAGGGTCAAATGTTGGCATAGGTCCTGTTGATTCCCTCACCCATTTCTCATCCCACTTCCCTCAATGTGTTGCATCAACCCCTATTCTAGTTCCTCCACACGTAACAAATTCTATTCTATATACTTTATTGAATTTCTCAACTGATGTCTTCTTTACCTTTTGATTTAGATTCTGGTTATGAGTCCCTCTTGCTTGCCACTTCGCAAATAGTTGAGGATAGTATTTTGTTGCATGATCAAGTGCTCTATAGTACATGTAGGTTGTACATGGATTCAGGAAGTCAAGAGATACTTGTCCTAGTTTATTACAATTGTAACATATTATTGGTCCTCTAAATCCTATGCCAAAATTTCCTCTACCTCGAACTCTGCCAAATCCTCCTCAGTTCCTAGATTAAAGATTCTATGATTGTTATATTTTGGAACACCTCCTTCTATTGCAGCATTCTCCTCCTGAATCCTATGCATATATGAAGTGTGCTCCCTCATCAAATTGAATGTGCGACAATCCTTAGCATACTCATGCCCTAATAACTTATAAAAGTTGGAAAATAAATTCCTTAGCATACTATGGTACTTCTGTGGTAATAGACACTCAGCTAGATGATGTCCCCATTTATTACATATTTCACAGTATCCCCCTCTTGGTAATGGATTCAGTTCTCTAGTCACCAAATACTGTGCAAATGATGGGAATTTGTCCGTATGGTGGCCTTCAATCCTACACTGAGTACACCAGGCCTATTCTCATTACCCTTTGTAAGCTCCACCAATTATATTATCAAGGAAACTAACTGTGTCTCAACTTGTACCATCCCCCACTGATGGGTAAACTATATACCTTAATTTCCCTCAATTAAATTATTGACCAAGGTAAGTAAGCTTAGAGTTGTGACACATTATGAGCCAAGGTAGGGAAAGGATTAACTTTTTATGAAGTTTGGAAAGTGGATTGAGCTAGGCAAGAAGATGGTTTATCCTAGGGATCAATACTTTATCTTCAATTTACAACTCTATTTTAGAAGAAGATTATAAATAAACAGAACTCTGTTTGGACAATAGACTTTAATTTAAATATACAGATAAATTTATGACTATGAACAGTGAACTCATTACTCTAAGTAAGAAATTCTTGAATAGAAACAAGTTATCTTTCCTTAAAAGAAAAAGAAATAAGTGAGCTCTATTCTTAATTACTTTTATTCTACAGTAAATAAACCATATCCTTACATTAATATTACAGACTAAAATAAAACAAAATTGTGCTAACATCTAAATATAATAATTGTTTCTACGATGGAGAATTATATCATGATGGCACCTTAGAACTACTGATAATTCAAATGGAATGCGTGCAATATTGACCTCTACATAGATGTGTAAAGTAGATATGAAACAATCTAAAGAAAACTTCACCATTAAATAAATATCAATTGATTAAATACATATCCTTGTCATTAACATAATCTATAAAAATTATTTGAAAGAGATTCAAAATTAGCAATTGTCCTATCTATTCGACAACATAGGTATTCCAACATAGGATGAACACCTTCAGTAACCACTCACATAACCAGATCAAATATCAACACACCGATGTTTTCATGTGGTAAAACCCCTATGGGGAAACATCCACGACCCTATCCAACGTGGCCACTTGGAGCAGTTTATTAATGCAAAATAAAAAGATTACAGAGAGATTTTACAAGAGAGTTTCTTACAATTGATCATCGGAAAATGGACCTCCATGCTATTTAAATAGAGATCATGGACCAATTGGGTGTCAAGCCACCGATCAATGGTCGTTAAGATCAAGGAGAGTATGACCCATCAAATCACTCTATGTCGGGAACATATCGTGACCATCGAATTTCCTAACTACAAATACATACTAATGCATACTAAAGAAACACACTAAGAAACACACTTTTACCTAATGAAACATTAAACCAAGTATATATTAACTAACTCCTAAGTGTCTAAATATCCTAACATCCCCCCTTAAGAACAACTTGGGATAGGATTGAAGGATTTTCAATGATGACACAATAAGAGAAGGAAGGAGGGATTAGAGCCTATTCCCCCTTAATGACAACTTCCTGAACTCCTAACATAGATCGAAGTTTGGAAAAATTCACTTCTGTAAGATACTTTGTGGAAATGTCTGCAACTTGATCTTCTGTAGGGAAAAACAACACTTCAATAACTTTATTATGAATGTGATTTCTGATGAAATGCATGCGTAACTCGATATACTTGTTGCACTTATGTTGAACTGGGTATTTAGCGAGATTGATGGCACTCTGATTGTCATATCAAAGGTTTGTTAGATGCTACTGTGCGAATCCAAACTATGAAAGGATATGTAGAAGCCACAAGGCTTCCTGACTTGCATTTACTGCTTCTCGGTACTCTACTTCTATTGAAGAAAGTGTAATAGCATGTTGTTTCTTACAGTCCCAAGTGACAGGTCCTGAACCAAGGCTGAAAACATAACCTGCAGTAGACTTCTGATCATCAGGGCCGCTGACCCAATTTGAATCAGTGAAACCAACCAATAAAGGAGCCCCCCCTGAACTATAATGTATCCTGAAATGAACTGTACCAAGGACATAACGAAGCATCCTTTTAGCTTCTTTCCAATGGATTTCATGGGGTGTTTTCATACACCGGGCAACAAGACCAAAAACAAAGGAAAGATCAGGATGAGTATGATTCAAGTATAAGAGGCTATGACCTAACTGACGGTATAGGGTGGCATCAACTTTAGGAGAAGTACAGGTGGTGGTAAGCTTGACTCTAGACTGGAAGGGAGAAGGGGTTGGTTTACAATCATCCACGTGAAAGCGACAAAGAAAGTCATGTTGGGACTCAGAAATGTCGTATTTTCACCCACCTTTCCCTTAATCATCCTTCACATTTCATCGCCCCATTAACATTTCATGATATCATTTTCATAAATATATTTGGGTTGCACCTTATTATTTTCCACTTTGTTCATTTTAGTATTAAAAGGGAATTTGTGATTAAATATAAGAAAATTGGCATGTTTTCATATATATCTCAAAAATGTATGAACTTTGTAATGTGTAGGAATATGTGAAGGATTAATACAAAAATGGTTCTCGAATACTTCCTCCACCATTTCAATATTTGAGGAGATAATTCAAGCCTATTCCAAGGAGAAGATCATGGATATTTGGTTGTCATATCGTATCCAAGATATATGAGAGATATGAGGGATCATATTTTGTAATAATGGGAAATTGGTTGAGAGAAAATTGGATCTGTAATTATGATATGTTTATCTTCTTTTCAAATATCTCATGTATAAAAGATATTGCCCTCTCTTCATGAGAGGAGAGAATTGTTATGATGTAGATTGGATTCATGAAAAGACTATTTTTGTAAATATACTTCTTGAAGATTAATGCAAGTTCGAATTCAGTGATCTTGTGTCTTTTAGAAGTTAGCATCTGCTGATGTAAAATATTCCATGTTGGCATCGGCAAGGGCCACCGATCCATCTTGGTAAGCTCATTGTAAATTATTAGTGTAGATTTTCATTTCATGTACTTCTTATTTTGATTTCATGTTATTCTGTCTTGATTTCACTATTCGAATTTGTTGCAAAGTGTGGTAATGCAGGAACAGTTGGATCTCCATATTCCACCATACATGAGCTTTAATGGAGCATCCCACTGCACTTAGCTTTCTTTTCCAAAATTGATTGTATTACACCTTGCTAACACATGCACAATCAAGACCTCCATCTCTCACACTACATGCACCTATAATGGAATGTTGTGAATGCGCAAAGTGTTAATTGTTGTTAGTTTAGTTTCTCTAGGAGATAGAATACAAGTTCATCTTTTCCTTTCATGATCCATTAATGAACAGATCCATCACTTGAGTAAGAGATTTTGCTTGTTTATGAGTTTTGCTTCCATCTTTTGAATTGTGTGAAGATTTTTATTTTTAAAAGTGTGTTGGTTTCTAAATGGTTTTATTATCTAAGATATACTAAACAGACATAGGAACCTATCTGTTATCGATACATATAGTGCATTAGATCTACTGATTACGAATCCCAGTCGATAATTTATGTTTGGTAATATTATATGCATATAATTGCACCAACATATTTTGGTGTCATTGCCGAGGAGTTGTAAACGGTAATAGGTAGCATTTGAATTATATTGTTTTAATGATTTTGGATTGGTTTTATGGACGACCTAAGGGTGGAGAGAAGATGGTAAGATGTGATGGAAGATCCCACACATCCACTTTAGTGGGGTTTCTCCAAAGTTAGGTTGTCCTCTCCCTTTTATGCATAAGTGTGTTTCTCCTTATTTTATGCAAAAGTGTGTTTTTATTTATGCAAATTTAGTTTTTATTTATGATGAGATAACTTGTGCGAACTGATAACCTAGTGACAACAGGGTCCCAATAACGCAAGAAGTTCAAGTTTGGTGTGCTTTATTTTTACAAATAGTTTTAATTTCTTAGTTTTAAAATTCAAATCTTTGATGATAAATCATTCTCCTTTTTCAATATGGTTTAACTATGAGTATAAGCTTAGAACAACTCACTCAGATCCTTGCAAAGGTCAGGATCTCCTCTTCTCACAAAAAGGAGATCTTAACAAGAGTCGAGGGATTAATTACTCTTCCAACAACAAACGATGAATCAACATACGAAGAAGCCTGCATATTCAATGAAGAACAAGTAGGTGAGCAGGAGGTCGAGGAAGAAAATGCAGAGCTACAACATGATATGAGCAAGATAGATTGCGCCTACAAAATCCTTATCGAACGATGGTTTCAAGCGAGTATGAATTTAGATCCGTTTAGTTTTTATTTTTATTTTGTTAAATTATAGTTTCAACAGTTAATTTTGCATGGTTATATATATTTTCGATTGTCATTTGCGAAATTCACAGTGAACATATTCTTATTACTGTTGCGCTTATGGTTACATTAGAAGTTTGACTACACATAACTAATCTCTAATTTTTAATTAGGATAGAGTAGGTAGGGTAAACGAATAAAAAACATACTTTTATTTTCAGTTTTTGCTTTCACTTAGAATACATATGCTCTTCTCCGCGCTTTGTGCGATTGCGAGGATCAAAAAATGTAAAATAACTTTAACTTTTTCAGGGATGAATAAATTAATGTTTTGCAAACATGCCTAATCGATTTCACCCTTAATTGCAAATAATTTATCTCCTTTTGCTCGTAAATTTATTTTCTTTAATTTCATGTGAATTTGAATTGATTACTTTTCCTTTAAAATTTAAAGATAATACAATTAAAAAATATATATCTTTGTATATAATAGCTTTGTGTTTTAACTTTAATAGGATTAAAACATTAAAAAAATAAAACATTAAAAATAAAAAACATTTAAAAATGTTGTTTTTACCAAACAATTTCATGCTAGTTGAAACAGATCAATATTTGTTTGGTGACATTTGCTGGGGAGAATGAGACAATATGCAGATCCTGTCCTTGCAAGCATTTAGGCTCAAGGTGACTCCTTTGGATAGAGCATTGGAGAGCTCAACAATTTCTGCGTCACTCCCAAGTAATATGCAACTATCTCACTTCTTCTCAATAAAGCTACAAATTCTTCAGAGATGATCAGCTACGCAGATCCTTGTGAGAGCTAGGGCCCCAGATATATTGTTGGGATGCACCCACTATTCCACACCTGACCCAACTAGTTCCTCTGATCCTGAGAATATTAATGTTGTAAGTCTTGGACATGTTCATGGTGAATTGGCTGGCCAACAAGACTCCTTCAAAAATTTCATTGAGGTTGTTCGTGAGTATGAAAATCTATATGATTGTTACAAAAGTCTCAAATACCAATATCAGAGGAGTTGTTCAATCTAGAGGAGTTGTTATGGATTTTGTGGTCAATTTGGGTTTGATCTGCCAACAATAGGATCACGTTGTATATATGTATTGTGGATGAAAACGATATCATACTAGCGCATGTATCGATAACAACTCTACATGTACATGTGTGAGTTGGTTTTGCTGTTATTATATCAAGGTTGTGAAACCTTAATGGAAAGA